>JAOTRH010470811.1:0-26923 GCA_034768845.1 Heliamphora exappendiculata | reverse complement strand
ACACACATCAGTGTGAATTAAACCCAGTGGCTCGGTGCTTCTTTCAACCAAGTGAAACGAAGACCTAGTTAACTTTACCTCCACACAAGTTTCACACTTGTGAGTTTTATCAATACCAAAACTAGATATGTGCTCCAAGTTAATTAATTTATGCATAGAATCATAATTAACATGACCTAGTCTACCATGCCACAAAATAGAAGACTCAAGCATATAAGCAACATGAGATTTTATTTTATTAGCAGTGGGAATGACAGTCATTACATTCATCTTAAATAAACCATTGGTCACATAGCATTTTTCCACATACATCCCTACCTTATACAGCGTAATTATGTCTGCCTCAAAGTCCATTCGAAACCTATGCTTACTCAACAGAGACCCAGATATCAGATTCTTTTGAATATTTTGCACATAGAGCACATTATTCAATGTCAGCTCTTTTTTAGATATCATCTTGAGGATCACCTGGCCTTGCCCCAACACATCTGAGGTAGCTAAATTTTCCATATACAGCTTCTGACCATGGGCCACCATATCAATGGTGTTAAACATTTGTCTATCACAACAGACATGGCCAGTGAAACCTGTGTCTATCCACCATTCTTGTGGATTTGAGCCGACTATATTCATCTCAGATACCACGACCGAGAGATTAATAATTGAGATACCCTCAGTTGCTTCTGTCATATGAGCTTGAGCTTGAAAATTCTTCGGCTTCTTGCACACTGAAGCACGATGTCCAAACTTGTCACAGTTAAAGCATTTCCATTGGAATTTCTCTTTCTGCTTCTTTGCAATATGACATCTTGGTTCTAGTTTGACTTTCTTGTCAAATCTTGTGTTGGCATGCCGGTCATGAGCACTCTTCTTTGCTCTTGAAGAGTTTCCAACTTCCATCACATTAGCCATGCTAGAGTTAGACCTGACACTCTTTCTCCTTGCTTGATTTTCTTCCTCAACATTCAGCTTGAAAAATAGAGCCTCCAAAGTCATCTATTTGTTCTTGAACATTAGATAACACTTGAATTCTTTTCATGTTTCAGGAAGTTTGTGGATGACTGCAGCTACTAGGAACCCTTCACTGAAGAACATCCCTTCTGCTTTGATCTCATTGATTAAATTCTGAAGCTCTTGGACTTATACCGCCATAGGTTTTGAGTCATTCATCACATAATCAAGGAACTGGCCCACTATGAACTTCTTGGAACCGGCACCCTCAATTTTGTACTTTCGATCTAAGGACTCCCACAGTTCCTTAATAGTATGTGGCTCATTGAACACAGAGTACAATGAGTCATCTAGAGCATTCAGAATATAGTTCTTGCATAAATAATCGGCATTATTCCAATTATCAACAGCCATCAATTTTTGAGTGTCTACATTCTCATCAGTAATTGGAGCTTCCTTAGTCGGGCATCTGGCCAGATTTAAAGTGGTAAGGTAGAACATCATCTTCTGTTTCCATCTCTTAAAGTTAGCTTCTGCTCCAAACTTTCCTGACTTGTTCACATGAGACAAAGGAATAGTTAGAACACCAGGCATAGTAGCGATTTGCTTTTCAGGAGCAGCTTATTTTTCAGGAGCACCTTATTTTTTAGTCGACATATTTTTTGAAATAAGATCAATTCACATATTAGATATTTATAATGTCAACACTAAGAATAGAGTAACAATCTAAACTTAATTCTCCCAAACATAGTCCTTCATGTGGTGGGGTTCCAGGGGGGGCGCCCCATGGTCGGGAGTTCGAGGGTAGCGCCCTCGAACCCAAAACGGTATGCAACATTGCTCATAACAAGTGCTACCAAACCCTAGAAGGTTAGCCGCGCACAATTGCCTACGGCCTTAGCCGATCAGATCTCTGTTAAGCATCACAGAAATGGTCGACACATGAGGGAAAAAGAGGTTGACACCAATAAAAAAGTGCCCAAGGGTCGACACGAATGGCCCAGAGATCGACACAAACGGCCCAGGAGTCGACACAAACAACTTAGCGGTCGACACAAACTGATAAATGAGTCGATACAAAAGAACCGAGAGGTTCAACGCAAATAGTAAGCACTGAATGTGTTGACACAAACTGAGAGAGGTGTCGACACAAAAGAATCGAGAGTTTCAAACAGAGGTAGGTGTCGACACAAACAGAGAGAGGCGTCGACACAAAAGAATCGAGAATTCAACCAGAGAAATGTGTCGACACAAATTGAGAAAGGTGTCGACACAAAAGAACCGAGAGTTTTGCTCGACACCAACTGAATGTTTAGGGTCGACACCATCAGAAAATGGATCGACACAAGACAAAAGGGTCGCCACAAACAAAAAAAGTGTCGACACAAATGGGCAAAAATGTGAAAAGTGTCGACACTAAAGAAAATGTGTCGACACAACCGACGAGATTTCTCACAGATCAGAAAATTGACTGGATTATGGCGGAAAGCAAATCACAATCTGGATTGATCTGAACATATTGTCCTGAACAATATAATATTTATCATATTTCAATGAAGATCTAGAATGCATAATTCTATACATACTCCCAGAAAAGTAGAAGCATAAACATACATTTTCTGGAGAAGAAAACAAGATCCAAATCGAGCAGATTTTTAAAATTGAATCATTCTTAAGCTTGTTGGAGAACAATCTCATTCTTACGATTATTGGGAGAAATCCAACACCATAATAAAAAATATGCATACTTGGTGAGTCATAAAATACATCTTTATTAACTTTCAACAATTATAATAAATTGAAATTACAGAAAAATAAAACAGCAGAAATAACATGAATATAATATGCAAACCGAGTTCTGCAATCGCAGTTTTCTTAAGAATGATTCACCGCCTACCGAAGGTGTTGTAGGTTTTTCACCGGCGTCACTCTCCCAGCATAAAATAGCTACACGATCGTTGGAACTTCACTAAGAATCGGCTACGAACGTACTCTATTTTTCTTTCTCTCTCTTACAGCTTATAATATAATCTCAGAATTGTATCTCTCCTTTCTCACCTCTGCTGTGTTTTTTTTTCTCTGTACTTTCTGCTGCTGTTCTCTGTGGTTTCCTATCTTTCTCTGTCTCTTTTTTTCTGTTCCTGAAAACTGAATGGGATGACATCATATATAGACATTTCATAATGGAGGGAGATACAGGAGAATCAACAATCATGAATAGTATTGATTTCCAGGATTCAATTAACAATTGAATGACCAATTGAATTGGCTATTGAATTCTGGAATTCAATGGCCAATGAATTCACAAAATTTCAACAACTTTAAACTAAAAAATTAAAAAGTTTATTTGATTAGAATATGTGTGCTTTTTAAGTCAAAAACTTAAAGTGACTTTATGTCAAAAGTATAAAAAAATTACTTAAAATTGTTATAATTTTTTAAAATTTAGTTTTAAATAATTTATATTCAATATGGATATTGTTTGATAGATTTTGAAGAATAAATTTTATAAATATAAATTTTATAAAAAGTAAATGTGTATAATAAAAGTTATGATATTTTTAAAAATATATAAAAAATGTAAAAAACAAAAAAAGGCTAAAAGCATTTAAGTTGAAAAATAATACTTTCTAACTTTTTGAATTTTAAACAAAAACACAAAAAATCAATTTTAAACCTATTGCCAAACAAGGGCATAGTAATAAAACCAACCAAGATGTATATGATCTAACCCCAATTCTTTCTTTCGGGCTTATTAACTCTTCGCCGCTTTAATATCTATTAAAATCTCTTAAAAATATATTTGAACTATGTTAGTTCTAGGCAACTCAAGAGGGAGTGAATTGGGTCTTAAAAAGATAAAATTAATTTTAAATTTTTTTCAAAATTCTTTTAATATTTCAAATAAATATAGCAAGTATAAATAGAGAATAAAGTAATGTAAATATTAAAGAGGTTAATAATAGAGAAAATGGCCCAAATACCAAGATTTATCGTAGTTCGGCTTCTTCCAAACCTACGTTTACTCCACAAGACTCCTCTTGAGAATTTTCACAATGATAGAATGCTCCACGGGCGCATTCAAAATCTTACAACCTCAAGAGTTCCCTTGAAATTATTCACCAGAATAGAAATGTTTACGGATACATTCAAAAACCTTACAACGGTCTCAAGATGATCATACGAAAACAACACGTATTTTCTTATAATCACTCTTGAGCTCTTTTTGAATAGTATCACTCACTCACTCACTAAAAGGATTAAGGGTGACTTACCTTAAATACAATAGATGAAAGAATCAGATATTAACTATTTCACTCTCTTTACAAAATATGGGAATATAATAAACAATAAAAAGAGAATAGGCTGAAGGAGTATTCAGAAGCAGTAAATGCTTTTCTCAATGACGTGAGCTTTGATCTTGAGCAATAGATCAGTATCTAAAGGATTCAAGTCTTGATTAAAGCTCTAAATCTTAACTCATTTTTATAGCCTTTTGAAAATTATAGCCGTTAATGGGTTGTTTGAAGCATTAAACGCACTGACATCTTCCAGTTGGAATAGTAACAAAATTTGTGTCGACCCATGAAGTATTTGTGTTGACCCTTTTTTTCTTCCAAGCTATTGAAACATTTTGTGTTGACCCTTTTTTTCTTCCAAGCTATTGAAGCATTTTGTGTTGACCCTTTTTCATTTTGTGTTGGTCATATTTATTTTACAGCCGACTAAAAAATTTACAGAAAGTCTCGGTTGATTTGTGTCAACGTATTTTCATTTTGTGTCAACACTACCTTTTAAAAAAAATTAACATCTGAGTAGCCAAATAACTCAAAAGTTATTCATTTATGATAGATTAATCCTATGTTTTGTGCATCTAAAAGGTATCTAAAGATGCGCTTAACGGCGATTACATGTCATTCTTTAGAATTATATTAAAATCTAGCACGCATACAAATACTAAACATGATATCCGGTCTACTAGCAGTAAGGTAAAGTAGATAGAAAAAGTATAAGTAGAACTTGTTAATTCCTAGGACACTCACTAATCTCTTAGTTTAGTAAGAAATATAATTCAATATCCTTGTCTTCAGCTGAGACTGAGTACATAGCAGCTGGTAGCTGTTGTGCACAAATTTTTTGAATGAAACAATAACTAGAGAATTATAACTTTTGCTTATATCATATTCCTATAAAATGTGATAACACCAGTACAATTAATATATTCAAGAACCCAACACAATACTCCAGAACCAGACACATTGAGATTAAACATCATTTCATTAAAAATTATGTACAAAAGGGTAATATTAAACTTGAATTTTAGGCATGGACTACTAACTTACTGATATATTTATCAAATCTTTAAAGGAAAGAAACTCAACCTTGGTTATTTATTTATCTCTGAGCTGTTTCAATCTCACTCTAAGCACAAGAAACAAAAGAAGAAACAATTCAATGACATTTAATTTTGATGATTCCAAAAAGAGAGAAAGTTAAGAAAGAAGAGAAAAATTAAAAAGAAAGACAAAAATGAAGATGTAACTTTTTAAACATATATTTCTGTCTTTTTATATTGTGGATGTGGCTGTGGATGAACACATTTTAGTTTTAGTTTTTCTGTGAATGGGAACAAATGTTGTTTGTATGAAATCCTAATTTTTGTGAAATAATATTTTTTAATTTCATGCTAACTGATATATCCACTATTATCTTATGCTAAGTGCTTTTCAAGTTTACATGAATACTTATATGGTTACTGTGTATGTATGAAATGTGTTTGGTGTAAGGGACTTCAAATTATTACACATATATATGTTTGTTGAGTCTCTTGGACTCTTGATCACCTTGAGTTAATACACATATCTTAATAGATACCTTATTGATGCACATATCTTAATTCTTAAACATGTGCTGTATTCTGGTAGTGATGTGAGTGTAATGTGACCCCAAAAAGAGGGATAAATTGGATATTTAAATTTTTTTTCAAGATATTCAATTTAAAACATACAATATATTTTCTCTTCATCTTATTTGAATGAGTAAATATTCAATCAAACGTAAATATAAAGAGTTTGAAGGTTAGAGAGAATGAAACCGAGATTTTTACAAAGGTCGATGCATCGACCTACGTTATTGCCTCTAGCAATACGTTTGAGGATTTGCACTAGTCCTTTCTTGTAAGTGGAGATGACTATCTCATTCACTAGGCGGAGAAACCTTTACACCAAGAGCGTTGGAGCTCTTAAACCCAAGTGAAATTTACTCACTTGAACAAGGTTGTGACCAAGCCTCAATAATAATTTGATGAAGAATGCGTACAAGAGTATACTCTTTTAATGAGCGAGTGAGTACAACACTATAACACACTAATTTACTCTTAAGAAATATATCAAATGAAGTTCAAAGAGATTTTCTAAATGTTTCTCTCAAAATATGAACAAGAGTACGAGATTTGAATGAGCAAGAATGAGTAATAAGAGAGTATGATATTAAAGAGCTTCTTGGTGACTTTAATATATGATAAATGGGTCTTTTTATAGCCAAAAATTCGAGTTAGTCGTTGAAGGTAAAAGGATATTTTAATAGATCAAGTCAAACTAGCCGTTATACAGTCAAATTTGACTTTCAGGACAAGTCAGTCGACTGATATGGTTTTGTTAGCCGACTGATGTGCTTAACTTGAAGCATCCCTAATTCCAAAAACTTTCCAGTTGCCCGAGGGATAAATTTCAGTCACCTGAACCCAAAAGTGTTCCATTCAGTCGACTAACTTTATAGTCTCAGTCGACTGAAACTTGAAGGTTCAGAAAATCACTTTTTCAGTAGGTTTCTAGTCGACTGATCCTAGTGATCCAGTCGACTGAATCTTATTAGTTCAGTTTTCATCCATTTTAGTTGATTGATTTATTCGGAGATGATTGAAAACAACGTTTTCATAAATTTTGTTATCTTTAAATCACAAGATAAACTTGTTGAAATGTTTTTCAAATTTAAACTCAAGTTTGGATACTTCATAAAACATTTCAAATAACTTTTGATAAAATGTTCATTTTCTTAAAATCAACTTTAGTTGCTACAAAACATTTCTTTTGCGAAAATGATATCCATGAATTCTATATTCTAATTTTTGGTTTTGTATGAGCTTCAAATGATTTATTCAAAAGTAGTGAACTTATATTGATTCTATTTTGCAATACATTTGAAAAATTTTAAAACTTGGTCTTCAAGTTCTTTGCTTCATAAGCTTGTTGCCAAATTGATTTTGATTTAAATGCTTTATGACTTTCAATTTTTGTGCTTGAAATGAATTTTTAAAAAGTACTCTCAATTTTTACAATTAAATATTTTGGTTTATTATCATAAAAAATAATCGTTGAAACCATGTTTAGGCCAACAAGTGAATGCCTTATCGATAGAATTGCATATTTTGTTTATAAGACATATCGATAAGAGAAAAACTCTTATTGAAAAAACAAATCTAAATTCTCATTTGGTGGAGATGCTCGCTTACTATCAATTGTCATTTAAGAAAAATTCTTATTTAGTTCAAAGGGCCCATACTTTGGTTAATTCTCATTTGATTGTGTAATGCAAATTCTCATTTAAGTTAAAATTCTCATTGCATCAAATTCTAATTGCATCAAATTCCTATTGACAATAGATTCTCAGCAACTGCAAATTCTCATTTAACTTAAAATTTTCATTGCATCAAATTCTCATTTACTATACATTCTCAGTTACGACAAATTCTCCTTTTACTTTATTTTTAAAAAATTAATTTTTTTTGAAGTACTTATACACTTTATATAGCATGACCTTAAATTATTTCAATTATTCTTGGAAATGTTGATCCATTCTATAGGCCAAAGATATTTTTAAAAATAACTATTTATAAATTTATATACATATATAGTAGAAATAAAACATTTACCACTTATATTCGGCCCTAAATAACTTTTCTGACTTCGTTATTGTGCTACTATAAAGCCCCAAATGATAATGATGTTGGACAATGATAAAGGCCCTTATATAGAAATTATGCTTACAAACCACCTTTAAAAAAGCCTATACTTAAAGGTTAAGAAATTAAATAAATAAAAATAAATAAATAAATAGATAGATAAGTGGGTCCTGTACACTTTTTGATGTATGATCCTACTAACATGTAATAATTATTAATTCTTTATTATAAAATTACTTTTCAAATTAATAAATGCATTGCATATATATATATATATTAACTATACTGTATTAACATATTTCGCTAAATAACTTTTGAAAAAAAAAAGTAAATTAGAAAGACGATGGAAAAGACGTAATACTCCTTCAAGTCGGTTAAAAAAAGCCCCACCTACCTAGGTCTCTTTCGTATCAAACCCTTTATGCGCCCTCCCCAGCCAAAGCAAAGGCGTATGACCCAAATCAAACATATCTTCGCCGGAATGTCAGATTCCGGCGACCACATTTCCATCTCCAAAAGGAGCAAGAGCTTCTTCCCGGAAAAACCCCTCCGCCATCAAGATCATTAAAGCCTCTGCAAGTCACGCCATAATAGAATCCTCATGTGGCACTACATTGTACCCTGATTTATGCTACTCCGCCATCGCCAGCGTCCCCGGAATCAGCAACAAAGTCTTGAAGAGCCAGAAAGATGTGATCTTGATGTCTCTGGACCTCACGACCACCGCCGTGAAACGCAACTACTTCACGGTGGAGCGGGTGATGAAGAGGAGGAAGAGCCTGACGGAGCGCCAGAAGACCGCTCTCCACGACTGTCTCGAGGCGATTGACGAGACGCTCGACGATCTACGCAAGGCGGAGGACGATCTCAACGAGTACGCGACCAATAAATCTTTGTCCCAGATCGCAGACGATCTGGAAACGCTGATGAGCGCCGCCATGACCAACCAAGAGACGTGCCTCGACGGGTTCGCGAACGCCGACGCTGACAAGCGCGTGCGGGAAGCGTTGGTCGGAGGCCAAGTCCGCAGCGAGAGGATGTGCAGCAACGCCTTGGCCATGATCAAGAACTTGACGGACACGGATATAGCCAATGAAATGAGGGTAATTAGCGGCCGGAAGCTGGAAGAGGATGATAGAAGTGGGTGGCCGGAGTGGTTGTCAGAGGCGGACAGGCGGCTACTGCAATCTTCGACGGTGAGTCCTGACGTCGTAGTGGCGGCGGACGGGAGCGGGAACTACAGGACGGTGTCGGCAGCTGTAGCGGCGGCGCGGGAAAAGAGTAGCATGAGATACGTAATCAGGATTAAGGCGGGTGTTTATAGGGAGAATGTGAATGTGCCGAAGAAGAAAACTAACATCATGTTCGTGGGTGATGACAGGAGGACCACCATTATTACTGCAAGTCGGAATGTTGTTGATGGCGGCACAACCTCCACTCCGCCACTGTTGGTCAGTATAAAACTATGTCTGTCCCTCTCCCCGCTATCCGTTTAGAATAATTAATTTATTTCCTTATTATAAGGTTTTTTTTTTTTTTAGGCCGGGCTTCTTTTCTTTTAGCTATAAAGCTTAAAAAAAAGTGAATATAGACTGTTTAGCAAAAAAAAGTTAAAATATTAAAAGTTAAATTAAAATTTTAAATTTTAAAATCTTATTATTCTTTAAATACAATAATAAATATAATTCATAATTTATTTATTATCACTACTAATAATATATAATTATTATTCTTAACCATTTAGAGAGGCAAAAAATTTGTTTAAGCAAAAAGTAAAAATATTAATTTTTTATCTGAATAATTAATTTTAAAAAAATAATTTAAAAGATAATTTATCAAATAACTTATTTTAAATTAAATTAAATTTTTTAATTAAAATACTTAAAATAAAAAATAAAAAATTTTAGACTAGTTGCCAGACCTAATCGTTTAATTGTAATATTATAATTTTTTATTTCTCTCAAGATTAGTAAAATTAAGACAGCTTCTGAGTACAAAGTAGGGTTTTAAAATGGAATTTCTCTGGTCCTTCAAAGGCTAATTAAGTCCGACCAATTTTAGGTTCAAATGGACATTGACTATTTGAATTGTTTAATTTATTATTTTTAATTATAAATTATTTATATAAAAATTAAATTAATTAAATATTATAAATTATCTGAACAATTTACAATTGAGCTAAAAAATAGATGACAAATGAATATCACTCTTATTTTTTTTAACATAAACGTGATTTATTCATATTCTTAATTATATTTATCAATTTAATTCTGTATCTAAATAATTTATATATTAAAAATAATAAAATAAATAATTTAAATTATCAAAGTAATTGTACTTTGAACCCAAAATAAAAAATTGGAGAGAAACTAACTCATTTTAAAAGTGCCAAACCTCTAGGTGTCTTCTGCTACATGAGGGTGACAAAATAAATACCAAATAAAATCTCAAGGCGCTTTTTTAAAAGTTGTCTTTTCTTCTTAAAACAGAGCTTTTAAGATATAGTTGTTTAGTTTTATAAAACAAATTTTTTTTTAATATATATTTTCTTGAAAATGTATACACATTTTAATTAATTTAAATTTTTTATATTGTAGAAGAGAAGAATAATCTCAAGAAAAAAGTTAATTATTTTTTTAAATACAAAAATTCTAAAAATTATTGCAAACATTGCAGATTAAAAGTAAAGATTAAGGATATGTTAAGTTGTTAACTATTTTCATAGAAATTAAAATATAATGATTATTTTAAATAATTTTAAAAATAAAAAAATATTTTATTTCAAGCAATTTATTTTTTAAAAAATCGAACCTTTTAAATTTATCACAAACAGGCCTATAAGATTAATAAATAGTGTACGATAAGGAATTGAGACCAGGGGGGACGAACGAGGAGAGAGAGAATTTCAGGCATGTACGGAGAGGTGGTCCCATTTACATGAGAAATTATTACACTGCCGCGCATGCTTTTAATGGGATTTTTTTACTTTGTTTTTCGGATTAATTTTTAATTTTTAATTTTTAATTTTATGAATAAATTATAATTTTATTTAAAAAATTAATTTAAGATTCTCTTTATTAAACTTGTTTATGATTAAGTCATAACTATTTTTTAATTATTTTATAATATTTTTTAAAAAAATCTATAATTATTTTTAATAAATATACTACTCTCCTATACACATGAGACATTCGGCGACAACATTCCCTTGCACTACTATTAGCCTATGCCACCGTCGACCTCACCTAAGCCGCCACATCATCAAAGCACCTTTTTATGTCATTGCCATTAGCGCGCCCTTTGTGCCACCGCCGTGGCCATTCAAATTCGTCGGTGCTTCCGCCTTCCTCGACTTTCTTTTTATTTCTCTGGTAGCCTTAGCTTCCCGCGAACCAAATATCTTAACATAATTAAATAAAAATGATGAATTTTAAAAGTATATTTATTAAAACATGCGATGATTATAAAAAATAAAATAATATTTTAATAAAGAAATTAAACATTACATAATGTCAGTAAAATATTTCATTTTTTTAGACGTATTTTTAAAATAAACAATATATTTTATTGATTACATTTCAAGTATGAATGAGTTATTATTTGTTAAATGACTTAATTTTATGTTAATAAAATGAGACAACACATTAATGAAATGATATATGAGATTTTGCTTTTTTATAATCTATGAAATATCTCATTTGATCAAAAATATCTCATTTATTTATAATTAGACATTTAAAAATGTCACATTTTGCTATTAAAATAGTCTCATTTTAGAAAACAAATGACTTATTTACTGTAATTACTTATTTTTAATTAAATATACTAAGAATTAAGAAGACAATCTAGCTTAACAACCATATCCTCTCAACAACTTAAGATTTGAATTCTTAACCCTCATTCACCATAATCTCATGTATGGTGTTACAGGTCAATTGTCACCCATTGTTTCATCTGTTAAAAAACATTTGTCAAATTTTTAGTTTAGATGAGAAGCAAAACAAGAAGAAAAAGGTGATAAAATTTTTAAAAAACATAAAAATGGTAAAGGAAGATGAGTATTTCTCCGTGGGAAGATAGTGTCGGCGCGGCCAACAAATACAAAGAAATCGATCATCTCTTGTCTAATAAACCACCGTTGCTGCCGCCGTCTCTGTTGGCATTGATCGACGACGAGAACGATGAAGAACTCTCTTTTGCGTGTCATAGGAAAAAATGCTGGCCGTCGATCTCGTTCGAGTGTAATTTCAATATAGTAAAAAAAATAGAATTTTGTGGAATATTAATCTTAGGTGAGACTTATTCCAAAATAAGTATTCTATACGAGACTTAAGTCAAAATTTCACATTTTTTAAGTACTCACAAATTTTGCTGCAAGTTATAATTATTATTATTATTTAAACTATAATTTAATATATTTATCAAATACTTATAATTTTTATTACAAGCTATAATATATAAATTATTAATTTCAATAATACCAAACACCCGCAATAAGTTAAAAAAATGGATTAAATACTCTCAAATCTTTAAAGAATAAGAAGCATATTTATATTTATCTAATAGCATTTAATGTAAATTTATCTTAATAATTTAAATAGTCTATATAGTAAAATTAATCAAAAATATTATTCATACAAAAAAATTTAATTGATTGGATATCGACAATTAACTAGTTAGATCATATTAACTTAAAAAAAATTATACAATATACTTTTAAAAGTCATACTTGTTCGTTTTTTAGGTATACTTTTAAAAGTCACCCTTATTGTTCATTTGTTTTAAGTATAAATGTATTTTGATTGTGTAGTTATTGACATCTAATTAATTTAATTTTTTGTGCGTATAATTTTTTTAATAAATTTTATAATATAAACTATTTAAATTATCAAAGTAGACATTTAGAATACAAGACTCACGCACCATCTTTCAAGTAAAATGAGTTTTATAATCATTTGGAACTCATTTCTTGTAAAGGAAGTTCTATAATTATGTGAAACACCCTCTGTATAGTTCTATAAAAGAGAAAATTTATTTAAATTTGTGATTTGTGTCCGTATAGTTATTATTATTATTTTTTTTAGCACATATTTTATTTTGTAAATTTTATTTCAATTCAATTAACATACACAGAGTTAAACAACAAAATTAATCACCAAACAACAAAATTAATCACCGATCATTATTTATTATTAATAAAAAATTATTTTGATCATAAACATAATAATAACACATTTTATTACTAATAAAATATAATAATAAGTGATTGATTTTGTAGTCTAACTTTGTATTCTTCAATTTATTTTTTATTTTACTTAACACTATTTTCTTAAACAAATGTGATGTGTGATAGACTCCACATTAGGCTGTGTCTAAAGTTGGAACCGAAATTAAGTTCGGCAAGCTTTTTTGTTATAATTTTTAATTTTTTATTATTAATTTTAATTATAAATTATAATTTATTTTAAACACTCATAATTTCTATTTTAACTATAAATTATAATTATTTTTTTTTATTTTAACTATAATTTACAATTGATAAGCTACTAATTTTAATAATACTAAACACCATCGGTGTACAAATATTTTTACCATCGGTTTGTTTGGATGAAAACAATAATAATTTTTATATTTATTTGTTTTTAATACATTAAAAAGTAAAGATTAATGAAAAATATTTTTTTAGAAAACTAGAAAATAAATCAATTTTAATAGAAAGTGATTTTAAAAGACTTGTTACAGTTTTTGACTTTATACTCTTAATTTTAATTATAAATCATAATTTATTTTAAATATTCACAATTTTTATCATAAAATATAATTATTTTTTTTAATTTTAATTACAAACTAAAATATATAAACTACTCATTTTAACAAAATTAAAAACCACCTTCTAATTTACAAACATGCCCAAAGCATAATAAATAGTGCACGACAAGTAAATTGAGCAAGGGGACGAAAGGAAGGTGGTTTTCTGATCCGGACGGCGAAAAGTGTTCCTATTGATTGGTCTTTAAAAAAATTAATCTTTTAGAGAAAAATTATTTGAAGAATTTCTTTTAAATAGTTTTTTCGTTAAAATGGCTAATTATATTGTTTTACTTTTAATTTTGAAGATGCAGTGTTTGATGTATTAGCATAAATTTTTTGTTTTGATAATTGAGTTGGCTTTTTAATATACCAAATATAAGCTAAATCATTGGTTGGCGTGTTTTGGTAGTAAACTAGCTTTAAATTAATATTTTTTTACTTTTAACCCTTTTTAAAAAAAATATATATTCAGAAAGTGATCTAGGTGGTTGAGATTCATATTTAATAAGATGTGAAATACACTCCAATAAATCTCAACTACTAAAATTACTTTTTGGGTATTTTTTTGGATTTTATTTATGAGTTCATAGCATTATTATTTTTTTTGATACATTTTTTTTACTTTAACCTAAATATGTAAAAACTTAATATAACATTTTTTTATAATAATATGATTATTGCTCTGTTTCATAAAAACTAAATAAGGTAACTATATATAAACTTATGGATAAAAAAATTCATATTATCTACCGTTAGTAAACATGAGTTAGCATTTTTTATAAAATATTTGGCAGGTATAGATTCGTTGGACAGCAAATTTATTTAAAAAGTGAGTAATACTTAGTGTACGGGGGCGTCCCCGTAAACTAAATTTATTTAAGTTGAATTCAGCTCGATCGATCATGCCGTTTAATCAACCTCTACAAAGAATAACACACGTGAGCTAATCGGCGCAAACTGTCGAACGCCCTTCCGATGCTCAAGTTAGAGAGAGTAAAGGAAAAGATAGTTAATTCATTAAAGCTCAGCCAAAAACAAAAACCTCTCTTTCTTTAGCGTTCACCCCCCTCTTTTATAGGGAGGATCCTCATGTGTCTCTTTCTCTGTACCTATGAGCATTCGTCTGACATATACTTGTACCTGACTGACGTCTTTCTGCCACCTCTGGCGTCGCCAACGAGTTAACGGCGGTGACAGTTTGCTATCCGTCACATCGCCTTAAAAGTCCCCATCTTGATCGTCCGTTGGGCCGATCTCCCCCGGTACGTGGGGCCGAACTCCTTCGGTACGTGGGGCCGAACTCCTTCGGCGCGTGGGGAACGTAGGTCAATCATGTTTAATGCATGTTATGTCAGACCATGTCGCATTTAATGCATGTACTTCCCTCAATCATACCACATTAAATGCACGTTGGTAACTGAGCTGTTCTGGCTGGGGCTGATCTACCTTATAGGCTGATCTCCTCTCTTATTGATGATACTCGGGCCAGTGATTCGGGTTCCGGACCTGGATCGCAGGTCATGCCCGGATCCTATTTTGTTCCATACCCCATTCATTTGCCCTTTAACTTTCCTTCGGCTGAGCCTAAGGGAAGTTGATTCGACTCCCCACTCCAGATCGGCCATACTTATTGCGCCGCTGCCGTTTTTTGCACTTTAATGGCATCATAAGTACACTCTAATGGCATCATAAGTACCTTGTCACGTGTCATTGTCCAAGTGGGATGTACGGGGTCCTCTTGCGTAGTTCCAAGACGAAAGGGCACCGTTTTATTCTCCCAAGGCGACCGTGTGATGCTTCGAGCGCATGGAGAGAGAATACGTTGCACGTATAAAACTGGGTTGATAGCCTCAATTTTCTCTTCTCGCGATCTTATTTTTACCCTCCTCTCGTCCTCAACTTCTTCCTTTGATCCCGGCGCTTGTGAGAGAGAAAAGCTCTGGCATCTTCCTAGATTCTCGTCCCCGTAATCCGGCGAACTCGAGTCTTTTCGCCTCCGACAGTCTGTAAGTGTTGTTTTGTGTGTGCATTGCTTTTGCTTGCATTCCCTTTTTTTTTAATTCTCCCCCAAACCAGTCATGGTGAGGAAGGGGAAATTCGTGAAGAAGGTGAATACTCCTGCTACACTCGCCTCTTTTCGGTCCCGATATCACATTCCTGCCAACATAGTTTTGTTTGAGGCCTCCGCCTGTCCGTTGCACTACGGATATGCCGGAGTGGAATTGTAGAATGATATGTTCAGCTCGGCACAAAATTGACGAAACAACCGCCTGTCGAATTGAGTGCTGTTATCTGAGATAAGCGCGCGGGGGATCCCGAATTGTGTCACTATGTTCTTCCATACGAACCGTTTCATATCGACCTTCCGTATACTAGCGAGCGGTTTGGCCTCAATCCACTTGGTGAAGTAGTCTGTTGCCACCACCATGAATTTTCTGTTCTCCACCGCTCTGGGGAATGGCCCGACGATATCCAATCCCTACTGTGCGAATTCCCAAGGGCTGGTAAGTGGGTTTAGCTTCCCCGCTGGTTGGTGGATGATCAGGGAGAAGAGTTGGCACTTCTTGCGTTTCCTCACATATTGCTGGGCATCTTTTTGCATGTAGGGCCATCAGTACCCCTCGGCGATAGCCCGATGCGCAAGAGATCGTCCTCCTGTATGGCTCCCGCAAATACCATCGTGAATTTCATAGAGGAGGTCCTCTACCAAACTGGGGTGTACGCACAAGAGATACGGTTTCCTGTAGGAACGGCGATACAGCTTCTCGGTTTGGCTTAGCCAAAATCTTGCGGCTTTCAGTCTGACTTTATGCGCCTCATTTCTTTCTGGGGGCAAAGTGCCGTCTCTTAGTAAGGAGGTAATGGAGTCCATCCATGAGGGAGTTTATTCGGTTGGTAGGATTGCTTGTGAGTTCTGAGCGACATCAATACTTGATCTCAAAAGAAGTTTCACCACTACGACCCTTTCTGCGGTTGTTGAGACCGCCGAGCCGAGTCTGGCCAGTGAATTCGCATGGCTATTGATCGCTCGGCTCACTCGCTCAACTTTACACGTCGAGAACCGACTCATCGCCACTTTGGCTTTGTTAAGATATCTCGTCATGCGATCATCCCTTGCCTCATACTTCCCTGTCAACTGGTTCACTATTAACTGGGAATCGCTGAAGACCTCTAGATCGGTAATGCCGAGCTTTGTAGCAGCTTCTAGGCCTGCTAAAAGTGCCTCATATTCTGCCTCGTTGTTTGATGCGTGAAATTCTAACGGCAAGGCTTGTTCCAGTACAGTGCCGTCCGGAGACGTGAGGACCGTTCCCACCCCCGCGCCTTTATTGTTTCCTGCCCCGTCAACGTGAAGCCTTCACACACCTTATGAACTCTGCATAACGGCTAACTCGTCCTCCCCTCCCTCTTCCATTCCGGGGGTGGCCCAAGAGAATTCGGCGACAAAGTCGGCCAATACCTGAGCCTTGATGGCCATCCTCGGTTTGAAACTAATGTCGTGCTTCCCCAATTCGACCGCCCACTTGGTCATTCGTCCTGTCAAATATGCCTTCGCGAAGACAGCTTTTAATGGATACTTTGTGATCACAATGAGGGTATGCGCCTGAAAGTAGTGCTACAATTTGCGCGATGCGAAAACCAGTGCGTATACCAACTTTTCTAGCGGCAAGTATCTTGTTTTGGCTCCTGTGAGAGTATGTCCAACATAGTAAACCGGCCTCTGCTGATTCACTTCCTCTTTGACGAGAACAGCGCTCACGGCGTGTGAGGAGACCGTTAGGTAGAGGAACATCACATCGCCCTCCCTTGGTGTAGAGAGCAACAACAGAGATGACAGGTACGCTTTCAAGCCCTGGAGGGCCTGCTCGCACTCTTCATTCCAATGAAACCGCTCCCCTTTCCTTATCGTAAGAAAAAGCGCTCGGCACTTGTTTGGGGACCGGCTTATAAACCGGTTCAAAGCTGTCGCCATCCCTGTAAACCTCTGCACGTCTTTAACTGTGCACGGTGTCCTTACCTCCAAGATGGATTTGATTTGATCCGGGTTGGCTTCGATCCCATGGCTCGTAACCAGAAAACCAAAAAACTTCCCCGAGCTAACGCCAAACGCACACTTTGCCGCGTTCAGGCGGAGGCGATGGGCTTTAAGAATATCGAACACTTTTTGGAGGTCGACAAGATGCTCCTCCTCCCTCCTTGATTTCACCACCATGTCATCGACATAGGCCTCCATAGTCCTTCTAAGTACTTCGGCGAACATCTTTGTTACCATTCGCTGGATGGTTAACCTGACGTTTTTCAGGCCGAACGACATTACTTTGTAGCAATAAGTCCCGCGTGGTGTTATGAACGATGTCTTTTCCTGATCTCTACTTAACATTGCGATTTGATGATACCCTCTGTACGCTTCCAAGAAACTCATGCGTTGGTGCCCCGCCGTGGCATCTACGAGATGATCGATCTTCGGGAGAGGGAAACTATCATTCGGGCATGCTTTATTGAGGTTTGTGAAGTCCACGCACACTCTCCATCTTCCATCCTTCTTCCTTACGACTACTGTGTTGGATAGCCACTCCGAATACTGTACCTCTCTTATCGCCCCTAACTCTAGTAGCCTTCCTACCTCCTCCCTTACAGCCTCGGTATGATGGGGTGCCGAACGGCGACCTTTCTGCTTGACCGGTTTTGCAACCGAACTAACATTCAAGAAATGGCATATATAAGCTGGATCTATTCCTAGCATTTCATAAGGGGTCCACGCGAAAACCTCGACATTACCCTGCAACAGCTTAAGTAAGTCCTTCCTCGGTTGTTCGGCCAATGTGGAGCCGATTAGGAAGAATTTCTCGGGATTACCTGGATGGATCATGACCGCTTCGAGATCTTCGACAGCTTTGTCCTTCACTTCTATTCCGACATCCTCCAGAATGTCCCCAACTGACACCTCGATCGTTTTGACCTCCTCTGCCTTGACTTCGGCCTTCAAGGTCGCGACGAAGCAGTTTTTGGATGCGGCCTGGTCCCCGTGTACCACTTCCACTCCACTTTTGGTGGGATACTTCAACATTTGATGATATGTAGAGGGAACCGCCCTCAACTCATGCAACCACATCCGACCCATGATAGCGTTATAAGCAGAGGGAACATCTACTACCAATAACTCAATTAGTAACTCCACCGTCCCCACCCTAACTGGAATTATAGCTCTCCCCAAAGGCCACACTGGCTGAGAATCGAATCTCACGAGTGGGGTTCGTGGTGGGATCTAGTCCCGGGTACGTAGTCCAAGTTTGGTGTAAAGAGAGAAATACATTACCTCAACTGAGCTTCCTTGATCGATTAATACCCTCAACTGAGTTTCAATCATGTTTAATGCCTGTCATATCAAACTACGTCGCATTTAATGCCCATACTTCCCCCAATCATACCACATTAAATGCACGTTGGTAACTGAGCTATTCTAGTTGGAGCCGATCTACTTTATAGGTCGATCTCCTCTCTTATTGATGATACTCGGGCCAGTGGTTCGAGTTCCCGACTCGGATCGCAGGTCATGCCCAGATCCTATTTAGTTCCGTATTCCCTTTACTTAGAAATTTAAAAATAAATTCAAAAATTTATTTAAAATTTAAAATAAATAATTTAAATTTATTTATAGCGTGACCCACACTAAACACGCTTTAGTATGAATCATGCAGTTTGAAGTCTCAATTAGCAACTAATTTAAAATGGAGTAAATAGTATTTTGTTCAAAAGTAATAATACCACTAAGGGTGTGTTTAGGAATATTAATGTTAGTAGTTTTTAATTTTGAGTTATTAAATTTAGTTATAAATTATAATTTTTATTAAATACTTAAATTTTTTTACTACAAGTTATAATTTATAAGATATTAATTTTAATAATGACAAACAATACCAAATTCATAAAATAAATTAAAAAATTTATTCAAAATTCAAATTATCCACCCTGCGCGTGATTAAATTTGTTTTCGTGTATTATTTTGTTCGAAAGTTACTGACGTATGCATCTTCCCGTTTGGGTGCGCAGCAGCGGTCGGCGAACGATTCCTAGCACGGGACATAACCTTCCAAAACACAGCAGGCCCCTCAAAGCACCAAGCGGTGGCGCTGCGCGTGGGTTCCGATTTGTCAGCCTTCTATCGCTGCGACTTTCTCGCCTACCAAGACACCCTTTACGTCCACTCCAAGCGCCAATTCTACGTCGGCTGCCTAATCGCCGGCACCGTCGACTTCATCTTCGGCAACGCCGCGGCGGTCTTCCAAGACTGTGACATCCACGCCCGGCGCCCCAACTCGGGGCAGAAGAACATGGTCACCGCCCAAGGCCGAACCGATCGGAACCAGAACACCGGCATCGTTATTCAGAAGTGCAGGGTCGACGCCACTTCCGATCTGAAACCCGGGAAGCGCAGTTTTCCGACGTATCTCGGGAGGCCGTGGAAGGAGTATTCGAGGACGGTGTTCATGCAGTCGACGATAAGCGACGTGATTCACCCGGCGGGGTGGCACGAGTGGAGCGGAAACTTCGCGCTCGGCACGCTGGAGTGCAGGGAGTTCCAAAACAGTGGGGCCGGGGCGGAGGTTTCCGGCAGGGTGAAGTGGGGTGGTCACGGGCTGATCAGTAGCGCAACGGAGGATCAACAGTACACCGCCGGGAGGTTCATTGCCGGTGGCAGCTGGCTGAGCGCCACCACTTTCCCCTTCTCTCTTGGGTTGTGAATTTGTGACTGTGGGGATCGATCAAGCTTCTTTAATGGATCTGGTTGTTTAATTTCTTCATCTTCTTGCCGTCGGTTGAGTGTGTAGAAGGGTGATCCATATCTGTGCGTATGGAAATCTCAATACTATGTGTTTTAGGGGCGAAAGGCACTGAATAATCTTTCCGCCTAGATGGAGCGCCAATTTTTCCTTGATGGGGCGGCAATGTTTGATTGTTTGTTCGGCTGTCATTGTCAATTTTGACTTTTTAGTATTTTTTTTTTGTTAAAAATGTTAAAAAAGTAAAATTATTTGTTTGTAAAAATAAAATAAAAAATAAAATAAAAATATAAAATTTTAAAATATTTTATTTAAGTTTTTACCGCTTTTAAAATACAATTACTACTAATTATACATAATTATTAATATTAAATATATAACAATAATAATAAAAATTAGGATAATTCTGGCATCAATTTTATTTATTGCTAACTATGCAAATATTAGTCTCACCTAACATGTTTTAGTAAGTTTTATTTTATTAATTTTTTTTAAAATTATTCTTAATTAATGCATTTCTTATTATTTGAATCTATTTATCAAAATAGCAATAAAAATTCATCTCAAATAAAAAGACTAAAATCTCTCTCAAAATCTAATACTTTTAGCTATTATTATTTCAAAACTCTCTTAAATATAAAATAGAGATAAAAATATTATTTATAATTTATAATAAAAATAATAATTTTTATACAATATTATAGAATGATAAATTTATCGTTAACTGAATTAACACTTAAAGAATTACACGACTAGTGATATTTAAATTGATACTATTTTGCACCGAATACATTGATAATTTTATTAGTAATTTCATAATGATTAATAACCAACATATTTTGACAGTTTAAAAAAGAGTAATAAAATTACTTAATGAATTATTGTTATGCTGAAAAGGTTATCAAAATAGAAACATTATTCTCACTTATACAATGATAATTGGGTTGGTCAAAAGCCTTATTAAAATATGAAGCTAATCTGTAAGGGATAAAAACAAATAAAGGCTTTGTTTGGCAAATGGCTTAAAATTTGGTGTTTTACCTTTTAGCTTAAAGCTAAAAAATCAAAATACCTCATTTGAAAACTCAAAAGCTTTTTGCCTTTTTATTTGTTTACATAAAATAATTTTATATATTTTAAAAAATATCATAATTTTTATTATACATATTTATTTTTTTGTAAAAAAATATATATTTAAAATTTCATCATCAAATCTATCAAACAAGATATATATTGAATATAAAATTAAATTAAAAAAAATATTAAATTTTTTTTTTACTTAAAGCACTTAGGGCTTAAAATCATTTTAAACCAAGTTTTATTGTCTTATTATCTTTTGATTTAAAATTATTCATACGATTTATTCAACAAACTTTTTACTTATTTTGTTCAAAACAACTTTAAGCCAAAAACTTGTCTTAAAGCAAGTTGATAAATGTGGCTTTATCTTACATTTAAATCTTAAATTAAAAAAAAATTAGTCATAATATATTATCTTTCTATAAGATAGAACTAAAACTAGTAAAATAAATCCGGTAATACTAATCATCTTAAGAGGTTTTAAAATAGAACTAATTCTCAATTAGTCTTAAAAACTATATATGTTCTAATTTATATATTCTAATATATATATATATATATATATATATATATATGTGTGTGTGTGATGGTGAGATTCGAATTATTATCACACTCTTTTTAAAATTTTAAATTATTATCACATTTTTTTTAATTTTTTTTTCGTACTTGGATTAGTTCGATTTTGAGCAAGATTAAAAACTAAACCGTTTTGAATGGTTTTAAAAATTTAAAAATTGAAATCGAAATTCATGCATAATAGAACCGAACTAAACTAAACTGATAAATGACGGTTCAATTTCAATTTAAAATTGTAGTTCTAAGTGTAAGTATTTATTGTTTATTTTAAAATATTTGTTATCTATTTTATGTTAAAAAATTATATATTTATATAATTATTTTTTTCTATTGAATTTTTATTTTTATTATTTCTATTATTTTAATTTATATTTTATTTTAGTACTTATTTCATATTTTGACAAAGAGAGATTTCCTTTTCTATAAAGTGTGTATTATATCTTATTATTTTTTCATCTATTTTCAATAGTTAATGAAGTATATAATATTACGATGTTATGAAAAATAATAAAAATTAAATAATAAAAAAGAAGAAATAAAAAAAATATGTAAAATAAAATAAATAGCATTCTTAATTTTTTTTTTTTATATATAATATATAATATAATAAGTATTAATACGTAATGGATTGATTCAATTTTATACGAATTTTTGAAATTTAATCTGTGAGTCAAACCATAAAAACAATTTCAATTATTTAAAATTAAAACTAAATTATTTACTAAAAAAAAGTAAATCAAATTATACATTTTGGATCAAATCATATCAATTTTATTGATTTCAATTTTTTTTTAATACCAACGAAGAATAGAGCGTCACGTTTTCAAAAGAGCTAAAAAAAAAAAATCATCAAAACGAGTGGGGACTGGGGGATACCAGGCAAGATACGCGGTAGTAATTGACGAACCGGAAGCTTGTTGGTCCCAATGCGCAGTACACTTTGTCCATTCAAAAGTATGTTTTTTGAATAATTTTTTATAATTTAATTTATTTATTAGGTAAAATTTGTCAATTTTATTTAGTATAAAAAAATTTAAATTCATTCAATAATTATAAATAAGTAATTAAAAAAATTTAAATTTATCCAATTATTAAAAAAATATTATTAAATAAATATTATTCAATTACTTTGTTACATATATCAGATAAATTTTATTTTTTACATACTAAACAAATTTAATAAATTTTACATAATAAATAAATTAAATAATAAAAAAATTATTCAAAAAATGTGCCTTTTAAATCAATTCAATATTTAATACTTTTAGAGTAAGTTTAGGTGGTACTTAAATTTCACTATTATTAACGTGCCTAATAGAATTATTACTTTTTATTATTATTTTATTTAATATATAAAAATATATTATTCAATAATTTAAATACAGCATTCTTCCAAAGGATTGAATAATTATTCCCGTCAGTGGGCAGCACGCTCCCCGTCCGAAATTGACATATAGCCAAGAAGATAAAGCGAGACATAAGGAGCGCAATTCCCGGCAGCCACGACTTCAGCTGTCCCACCAGAATCACCAAATTGGCATGCGGACACGTGGACTGGTCCCGCCCACCAGTAGATCAGACATTCAAACCCCACTGATCTTCGAGCACGGCAAATTATCACATACTCCACACCTATAATATTGGCGGGTGTTATTGGTAATAAAAATACTAAATACGTTATTTTTATCTATTATTTATCTCATAAATGTGAGTTTATATTATTTTATTTAGAGTATTTTTTGTTATATTATTATATAAGAACACTATATAAATAATGTAATATGGTACTTCAAAAATACTAAATAATTACTCTCAAAACATTTGTTAATATATACACGGTGCCATTTTCTTTTTTTCTATAAATCTAAAAAAATTAGAAAAATACTTAAATTTTAAAATATATTATTTTAAATAAACTTTTTAAGGCCATTGGGAACTCTAGTTTTTTGGTTTTTTTTTTTTTGATAAAAATGCTAAAAAGTTAAAATTGCTCGTTTGACAAAAATATAAAAAAAGCTAAAAAATTAAAAAATTAAATCAAAATACAAATTCTCAAAATATTTTATTCAAATTTTTACCACTTTTAAAATATAATAATGTCTATTATTAATAATTTATTTACTATCACAACAAACTACAAATAATTATTAATATCAAATATATAAAAAAATAAAATTAATTATTTTAAACAAAAAAACAAAAAAATAGCTTAAACGCTAAATTACTAAATAACTTATATTAAATTTAGTTTAACTTTTTAATTAAAAATATAAAAAAAAATTAAAAAATTAATTTTTAAATTAGTTACTAAGTAAACTTAAAAAAAAACACTTCAGACTCCTTTTTTTTTTTTTTTTTTTCTGAATTTTTAGTCTTTCTATTTTGTTATTTTGTTTATCCTTCATAAGCGAAATGTGAAAGAAAAGAAAGGCATTGATTGACAACAAACTTTTAGGTGGCACATGGCTGTGCCGTTGTGGTTCCAAGACGGAAAGCTACATGTCAAAGACTGTTCAAAATAAAAGAAATCTGTGGTCGTTGATGGTATTGAAGTCACCTCGAATCTGTAATCAAAGGACGCTCAATGCTAAAATTGCCCGCTCCGATTTCATAAGGATAGGTGAAATCATTTAGGATACCATGATGCTCAAGTGATAATTTTTTTAATCTCACAATATATGTCATTTTATGTGTGATATTTTTAAATATATAATAAATTTATAAAAATAATATAAAATATATAATATTTAAAAATAAAAAATAAATTTTTAAAAAATTATAAAATATTATATCAACGTAATTGTTAAACTATAATGTTAGTTTGAATGACTACGGTCACCTACTAGCTCAGTCTTTCTCAATTCAGCTCATTATGAACATGGTGGCACGTTCCTAAAATTTTGTCCATAATAGACCATTAAAGTACTATAGCGAATCCAGCTGTATCCTACCCCCCATTTATAAAACATAAAAATGTAATATGGAGTACACCTAAACTTTCTTTTAACAAAATGCATGGTCATTTTCTCATTTACCGTTAACTTGTTTTTTTATTTTTTTACCATTCACGCTCTACATGGCATGCGTTAGCCCTAACATTATCCAGGTAAAATCCATGGACAGTAATAATATTTTTGATATTATTATTAGCATATTTTTAATAAATAAAAATATATAATATATATAAATAATAAAAAATACTATAAAAACAATATAATATATTATTTACACAATATTTTTAATAAATAAAAATATGTGTTGAACATTAATAACAAAGAAACACTACAAAAATAATATAATGTTATTTATGATATATTTTTAATATATCATAAATATTTAATACATAATAATAACAAGAAATCACAACAAAAAGTAATGATATATAATGATCGGAAACTATTAAGTAATTAATCGTAATCACGTCGTTTTTTTTTTTTTTTCTTTTAGTGAAGCTGTCAAAGAAGCATTGAATATTTGCTGGAAGAAGAGTCCTACTGCTTTCCCCAAAACTCTTTGGCTAAAGCCCACCCGACAGCCTCAAATTATTGTAACTTAATACACATTATATATATAACTCTGAGAAGACGCTCCATTGATGCAGCTAAAGAATCAAGTAATATGGATACAATCAAGTCCTTCAAGGGCTACGGCAAGGTGGACGAGCTCGAACAGCGAGCATTCCGGCGAAAAACCCGCAAGCGAATCCTCATCCTCATTGTCTCCTCCATCGTCCTAGTGGCGGTGATCATCGGCGTGGTGGCCGGAACTGTCATCCATAACAGCAACGCCGCCGCCTCTGGCGAGGTCCCGTCCACTCCCACCTCACCCGCCGCATCAATCAAAGCGGTCTGTAGTGTGACACACTACCCCGACTCATGCGTCTCCAGCATCGAAAAATTCGAATCTTCCAACTCCACCACCGATCCGGAAGAGATTTTCAACATCTCTTTACAGGTTGTCCTCTCCGAGCTCTCAAACATATCTTCGTTTCCTAAATCGCTGATGTCGAAGATCAACGACGACAGAATCAACGCCGCGTTGGGCGTTTGCCAAACTGTAATTGACGACGCCATCGACAGACTGAACGATTCGATTTTCGCCATGAACGCCGCGAAGCAAGGTGAGAATATTTTATCGGTGAAGAAGATCGGCGACCTAACGACGTGGCTGAGCGCCACCATTACCAATCAAGAGACGTGTTTTGACGCTCTGGAGGAAGTGAATTCCACCGCCGTGTTGAACAATGTGAGAGGCATAATGAAGAACTCAACGGAGTTCGCGAGCAATAGTTTGGCCATTGTTGCTAAGCTATTAGGCATTCTCGCGGACTTCAACGTTCAGATCCATCGGAAGCTGTTATGGACAACTGATTCGGCGGGGTTTCCCGACTGGATTGGCGGAGGTGATAGGAGGCTCCTTCAGGAGACAAACTCGACGACGCCTGATTTGACGGTGGCGAAGGACGGCAGCGGGGACTATAAAACCATCGGCGAGGCGCTTGGGAAGGTGCCGAAGAAAAGTAAAACCAGGTTTGTGATATATGTGAAGGGTGGGGAGTATGTGGAGAATGTGAATATGGATAAATCTATTTGGAATGTGATGATGTACGGCGACGGCAAGGCAGAGACCATCGTCTCCGGCAGCCTCAACTTCGTGGATGGCACCCCAACCTTCTCCACGGCCACTTTCGGTAATTTTATTTTTTAGCTGTTAAATTAATTTTTTTATTTTCTCAGAAAAATTTATTGGAAAAATAAGATAA
>JAOTRH010470800.1:0-26925 GCA_034768845.1 Heliamphora exappendiculata | reverse complement strand
CACACAAATAAACTCACGCGGAAGCTAAGATATCGATAAGAATAAGAATTTTATTTGTAAAATAATTTCCCAATATATATATATATATATATATATATATATATATATATATATATCCAAAAACTTGGAAATCATGTTTTAATACTATAATATTATATCCAAAACTAAGTATTCCAAATCAAAACACGAGTTCATGTCCTCGCATGCATACAAAATATGAAATCATGGCCTTAAGATCTTACAACACGGGTTACTCCAACCCACAAATACATTTATCCAAATATCTGATTTGAGAATTACATTTACAAAGAACAAATAATTCTACCAATCTAAACAAAAAAAGTCCCTAAGACCATACTTCTCAATGCATGATCTTCTTTCCGCCATCACCTGAAATGTTGTTAAACAATATGAACCGAGGCACATAGAAAAACGTCTAACAATAAACAAAGACATGATATGCGAGGATGGTTATGCAAAATACAACATATAGTTTTATCAAAATTTAACCCCATTTTTCATCAAATAAACCCATTTCACATAATCGATTTTCTTTATACAAGATAACCCATTTCTTGACCATTCATTCTGTTTCATTTTACTCATTTCGAGTTTCAAGTCCACAACTCATACATATGCACACACACGTATCTCTATCACATTACATCTCAAACAACTCGTGGTTTACACACTAGGAGTCGACGTCGGACTAGTTTATAAACCCACACCGCGTTACTACCGACCAGACCACACGAGTCCCGCTAAGTAACGATGCGTTATATAACTCGCCATGACTAATGCCTCACTTCTTGGTTATTAGCCGATGGATAGTTCACCCAAACTGTGCAGTTTTTCGAACTTTCACCGAGTAGCTATTCAAGCCCAACGTAAACAATCCTTAGATCCAAATATGTCCTTTTTTAGTTATTTAATCACTATTCTCAAAACACGAGTCTAACCCAAGAATGGTTCCTCTCGTCAATACTCCAAATACAAGTTCAACCCAACAATAGATCCTCTCGGCAATACCCAACACGAATATGATTGATAATAATATAAACGTACTTTCAAATACGAGTCCAACCCAACAATAGTTCCTCTCGTTAATACACAACACATATAGGGTAAATCATTGATTATACATCATTAATTTCATAGATTTCACATATTTAGATTTTAATTTGCTTAAAACACAACCAACACATGGTGATTCCCAATGTTCAAAATCCCTAATTTTCATTCTATAATTCCACATATCATTAAATTCATGAATTTTATTTAAAGTTCTCAATCCAACGATACACCATTTTTTATCAATTCCAAATATTTATGAAATTAATATATCTCTAAAGTAATACAAATCTCAAATTCTCACAAATTCAACCAATTTTACCATTCAGGTCCAATTACCCCAAAACCACCTAATTTACCTATGATTTTGACAATAATCAAACCTTAACTTTTCAAAATACAAATTAAAAGTTTCCACAACCTAAGATGTGCTAAATCAGTTATCAATTTCATCATTTAATCATTTAATCTCAAAAACCTCAATTTTTCACGAATTAACCCCAAAATCATATCCTAACCTTTCATTTTTAAAATCCAATCATATTCAACCACAATAATGATTTAAAAGTATTTTAAATCATTCACCAGTTCAACATTTATTCAAATCTACCATCAAACTTGAACCTTGGGTTTCAAAACAACAATTTCAAGCGTTCATATATATATATATATATATATATGGTAATTAAATGTAATATAAAATAAAAGAAAAAATTACATGAATTCAAGGGGCATACCCTAGGAAGATATAACAAACCAATAAAAATTCTCATAAAATAAAAAATTACTTTTATTAAAATTAAATTAAATACTAAAAACATGATTTTTAATATACCAACCCTAACAATCTCCCACTTATATTCAAAATCATGCTGTCATACATCTGACTCCCATACCCTCTAAATGACTATTAAAAGTCTTAACCAGTAAGCTCTTTGTAAAAGGATCTGCAAGGTTATCTCCTGATGCAATCTTGATCACAACAATATCACATCTCTATACAATTTCTCGTATCAGGTGATACTTACGCTCAGTATGCTTGTCTTTTTTATGGACCATTGGCTCCTTCGAATTCGCGACCGCTCCACTATTGTCACAGTAAAGTGTAATAGCCGACTGAACTGAAAGTACCACCTCTAGATCCAACAGGAAATTTATGAGCCAAATGGCCTCTTTCGATGCCACATACTCGACCTCCATGGTAGAATCAGCAATGCAGGGCTGCTTGATACTCCTCCAACTTATAACTCCACCTCCTAAGGTAAACACATATCCTAAGGTAGACTTACGAAAATCCCTGTCAGACTAAAAATTTGAGTCTGTTTACCCCAAAGATACTAGACTGTTTGCCTAGTAAACCAACATATAATCCTTAGTCCTTTTCAGATACTTAATTATATTTTTTACCGTAGTCCGATGTTCATATCCTGGGTTATACTAATATATGCTAACTATGCTAATGGTAAAACAGATGTCGGGTCTAGTGCAAAACATAACATACATAAGGCTTCCTATTACCGATGCATAAGGAACCACCTTCATCTTCACTATCTCCTCAGGTGTCTTAGGACACTGAACCTTAGATAGAGTGATTCTATACTTGAAAGGGAAAAAACCTTTCTTAGAATCATGTATGCTAAAACGAGCAAGGATATCATCGATATACTTTGCTTGTGATAAGCCCAACATCTTTTGTTTTCGATCTCGCACCAGCTTGATCCAAAGAATGTGACTTGCTTCTCCTAAGTCTTTCATATCGAACTGCTCAGATAACCATACTTTAGCCCCCACATCGTTTTTGAGAAGCAAGATATTATCTACATAAAGTATCAGAAAGATCATCACACTTTCGTCACGCTTCTTGTACACATAAGACACATCTAGACTTTGATCAAAATCATAAGACTTAATGGTTTGATCAAATCGAGTGTTTCAAGACCTCGAAGCCTGCTTAAGTCCATAAATAGATCTCTTAAGCTTACACAAGAGGTGTTGTTGACCCTTTGCAATGAATTCATCTTGTTATATCATATAGATACGCTCATCAAGACTTTCGTTAAGAAAACGTATCTTGACATCCATTTGTCAGAATTTGTAATCGAAATGAGCGGCAATAGATAAGAGAATCTGCATTGACTTTAGCATGGCTACCGGCGAAAATATTTTCTCATAATCAATCCCTTCTTTCTGAGTGAACCCTTTAGCAACAAGTCTAGTTTTGAAGGTTTTAGCATTCTCATCTGTTACTCTCTTCCTCTTGTAGATCCACTTGCATTCAATTGGTTTTATCCCCTCGGTTAGTTTTACAAGTTTTCAGACCTGATTGGAATATATAGATTCCATCTCTGAAATCATAGCCCTTTGCCAAAGAATTACATCATTGTCTCGAAGTACTTTATTGTAGTTACAGTGTTCGGTATTCAGTTCTGCTGGGATCCTGTCAAAAGACTCTCCCAAGAACATATACCGACCAGGTTGATGAACAATCCTCCTACTACGACGAGGAACAACCTGTGTATGTATACTAGCAGTAACACGTTGTGCATAATCTGAACTCTGTGCATCAGCACTCTATTTTTTATTTACACATGTCCCGATAATCCTCCCACTACGACGAAATAATTGAATATCAGTGACTTGTTCTTCCGTTCTACTGGTATTTTTTCTTAATTTTTCTAGAACAATTTCGCTATTGGGCAAGTCGTAGGGACCCGGAACTTCCTAATTTCGTATTTTAATCAAAGCATGTTTATTATGTTTTATGGAGATGTTTGGGGAGAGAGAATCACATGTAAAATTTAGTTTTGAGCTTATGTGTGTTCGCTTGTGATGATTAAAGATAGAATTTTGCAAAAATGTGTAGCCGAAAGATAGGTTGTGCGGGTATAATTCAATTTTAGCCCTAGTAAGTGAGAATTGCAGCTCAGGGTTGACCGCTCGAGCGGTGAGGTGGCAGAGAGTTCTTGGGTATGGGACCGCTCGAGCGGTGGGGTTCCACTCGAGCGGACTGTCGCGGACCTGATGTTTTTAAAACGATCTTGAACCCACTTTTTCCTCATTCTCTCCTTATGTCTCTCTCTCTCTCTAAAGCATGGGTGAGTGTTAGGGTTTAGGTTTGAGAGATATTAAGGCCTTGTTTGGCTTCTTGGGGAGGGCTTCTTTGCTTCCCTCTCAGTGGTTCGACCGTTGAAGGCTCGATCTCAGCTTTGAAGACGTTGTTCTCACTACGTGTTTAGAGATCGTTGTGATAGGAACTCGTGTGAAACCTTCTCTCATGAATCTAGCTTCCAAAAGGTTGGATTCAAAACTTTCTTTGAATCTTTAAGTGATATGTGTTGTATTTTCTAATTTATAAACTTAAAGACATGAAGTTTATGATATTTTTTTGAAAACCTAAAGTTGAGTTCGGTGATAATGAGGATTAAACCTTGGATTTGTGAAGGATTTATCTTTAATCCATCTTAATATTGTCATATCTTGTGTTTGGAGTGAGAAATGAGAACCTAGGGTTTGTGTTTGGGGTTAAACCATGGAAATGGAATTGGGGGTTTTGGGTTTGAAGGTGTTGTACGATGAAATTGATATGATTGATGGTTTAATTGAAGGTTATTATTACCTATTGCGATTTAACTCCATGAAATTATGTAATGTATATTAATGTCAAGCTAAGCGGTTGCATAAAATCAATGAATTTGTGAACTTGAAATCATATTATGATTAATTCGGTATTAAGTTGAGAATAATGGAAATGTGGATAATGAAATTGTATAGTGAAATGGATTGGTGAGAGGAACCTTTTGGGTTGGACTCATGTATGTGTGAGTGTGTTGTATTATGATATGTTCAAAAGGACCGATTTCTGAATTATCAAAGAGTGGGCACGAGTTGCTCCTCGGTGAAAGTTTGAAAAACTGCACAAATTGGGTTCTCTGTCCACCAGCTAGCAACCGAGAAAGGACGTAATCGGGTTCTCTACCCGCCAACTGATGACCGAAAAAGGACGTAGTTGGGTTCTCTGCCCACCGACTAGTGACCGAGAATAGACGTTAGTCATGTCGCGGTATAGAATGTACCGTTACCTCACGGGGCCCGTGTGGCTGGATTGAGGGTAATACTACATGGGTCTATACGCTTGTCCGACGCCGGTGCCTACAAATTGAGTTATGATTTGAAGAAACACGAAATGAGTTGGCAAAGCATATTTATATAGGTGTTAGTAGCAATGAACTCGGATATGGGACACCTTAATTTGGTGCTATGACAAAATGACGAAATGGTTTGGGTTAATATAAAGTAGTAAGACTAATAAATTAATGGTAAATGATGACTATTCCTACGAATATGGTAACAAAACATGAAGTAATAGTTCTTCTCTGTGAAATCCGGTTATGCAAGGAAAACTCATTACAAAATAAATACTATGAAGTAATTTACTTTGTCGATGCATCTTGCAAAACCATCTTCACATATCATGCATGTATTCATTGTTAGCCTTGTTCCTACGAGCTTCGGCTCATGTTGTTTAACAACATTTCAAGTTACGGCGGGAAGAGGGCCATGGAGTAAGATCAATTGTCGGGAGCTTTTTAGGAAAGTTAATAGGATTACATTGTTTCTTTGGCTAGTTAGTTTTTGAGAAGTGAAAGTGTACAGATGTAATCTTTTTGAATGGTGGGATGAGTGTAATTTTGAACCAAACTATTATGGTAAGACCTTAGGGTCATACACTCATATGATGCATGCATGTAAGGGCGTTATTACTTGGATTGGGCTGGTGTTTTGATCTTCCAGGGAATGATTTGGGCAGAAATGATTGGTTTTTAATGAGTGAGCACTTGTTTTTCGTTACATATTTTACTCCTTGGGTTTTATTCTCTCAAAACAGGTTTAAAAAATTAATCATTTGAATCAGGTATTCATGAATAGAAGCGCTTTTTCACAGTTTTTCAGCAAAACTCTCGGGTGTGTCACCGCTCGAGCGGTGAGGTGTCCGCTCGAGCGGTCTCCGCTGGATTTTTAAAATTAAAAGTTTTTATGAACTAAGTTTCTTACAAGGGATCTTGAGGCACATATGGGTTACTCAAGGACACAATTCTGAGAAAAAGGGGTTTTTACATTGGGTTGGTTCACAAAATCATATACGGTTTATATTAAAACGGGACAGGGGCGCTATAAATGGTATCAGAGCTCTAGGTTCTAATACCTAGGAACCGTGATAGGGTGGTTGACCCATTACGTGAGAGTTGCATTGATGTGTGACATTCACGACCTGGTGTGCTAGCACGAAACATCATGAGTATGATTTAGCATTTGCATGCTACGTGTTATTTGGGTATGGAGGTTGGACTTTTAGGATGATACATTTGGCCCTTACGTGGCCGATCAACTGGTTTAGGGTTCGAGTTAGAAAGTTGTTTGGCTGACGTCCGTTCTAGCTAGAAATCTGAACAAGTTAGCCGGATTGATGTGCCATTGCAATTAGTCTTCCTCGTTATGTGTTGCATAAGACGTGTTGATATGATGATTAGGGTGAAGTAGTGTCTTGTTGAAGAGCGATGCCATCTGTGAGAGACAAATTTATATGGGCATGTGTTGATACCTCTCTTTGTTCTTCTTATTCGTAGAGATGATGCTGAGACGTGGTAGGGGCCAAGGCCGTGGCCGAGGTCGTGCGTTTTCCCAAGTTTCGGAAGAAGGGGATGATCATGCCCCGCAAGAACAAGTAGGTTGTGTTAATGTTGTTCAAGAAATGCTTGCTACTATGAGGGTGATGGCTGAGGCAACTCGGGCTGGATTGAGGGCTCCTGAGCCGCGAGCCTCCGTGGCAATGAGAGAATTTCGGTGGTTGGATCCTCCAACTTTCTCTGGGGAGCCGAACCCCAAAATTTCCACTGAATGGTTGGAAGTAACCACAACAATCCTGGACACCCTAGAAATCGGGGAAGATGAATTGCATGTCAGGTTGGCGGCGTTTCAACTTCGAGAGGATGCTAGAGAATGGTGGAAGTTTGCTAAGACCACTGTAGATGGCTCGTGGACCGCCTTTACCGTAATCTTTTTAGAAAAGTATTTTTTGGGTTCTTCTAGAGACGTATATCGGGAGGAGTTTCTTTCTCTTATTCAAGGGAACCTTACCGTGGTTCAATATGAAGCTAAGTTTGCAAACTTGTCGCGGTTCGCACCTGAAATGGTGTCGACGGAAGAGTTACGCACCAAGAGGTTTGAAAGGGGTCTTCGATCCTCAATCAAGGATCGAATTGCTGCATTGGGTTTTCAGGTGTACTCTGAGGTTGTAGAGGCCGCTATTCGGGTGGAGAATGCAATGGAAGAAAGTCGCAAGATTAGGTAAAGCAAGTCACATCAAGGGAATCACGGTGCTCAGTCTGAGGGGCGTCAAGTAAAGAGGCAAAAATCAGGGAGATTGAGTTCCTATCCCACGGGATTGCAGTATCAGTCACGGTCGTTACCAGCACAATCTACAGGTTCATCTGGACGTTTTGAGCATTGGGAGTTAGTGTGTTACACATGTAGACAACTGGGACATCGCTCGGTGGATTGTCAACAAAGAGGACAGCAGCCGCAACAGCAAAGTCAGACTCAGGGGAGGACCCCGCCTTCATGTTTTTAGTGTGGCCAGCTGGGTCACATCCGACGAGATTGCCCACAGGGAGGAAATGTTTAGGGTACTAGGGGAGCACGTAGAGTACAGACACGATAAAGTTATGATCAGTCGCAGCAGCAATTGGGGGCACAGTCAGTAAGAACCGTGGGAGGTGCTACATCAGCTAAATCGGTGAGGCAACCAAGAGCCAGAAGTAGTGGGGGACAGAATCAAGGGAATCAGGGGCCAGTGTACGCTCTTGTGGAGCCTAGTACATCAGTGGCACCCGCCGTACCAGATACTGCAGCTAGCCTTTCAGTCATACGAGGTACCTTTCTAGTGTATCATTCTTGGGCCAGTGGTCTTGTTGACACCGGAGCTTCACGTTTTTCATTTCATTCGCATAGTGATCTTGTTGACACCGGAGCATCACATTTTTCATTTCATCCGCATTTGCATCTGCACTGGGGTTAGAGATAGATGTGTTGAGTGAGGCCTTGTACGTAGAGACACCATTGGGTGAGGTTGCTGCGTTGAGACTCGTTTGTAGAGATTGTGATATGGAGATTGCCGGTCATCGTTTGGTATTCAATTTCATTGTGATTGATATGTTATTGTTCGATGTTATCTTAGGAATGGATTGGTTGACGACTTTTTGCGCCTACATTGATTGTGACCGGCAACGGGTGTTTGTTTGCACTCCGGAGGGAGATTCTTTTTATTTTGTGGGTGACCGGGATAGTGGTTTAGCACCTAAGCCTCAACCTAGGTGCTAAACCACTGTCCCGAGGCCATGATAGCCTCAACCTCCTTTTCTCTGCCCTGTCGGTAGGTGAGACTGGTCCCATTCAGGGAGGGCTTCCTCCTGTTGTCTGTGAGTTTCCAGATGTGTTCCCAGACGAGTTGTTTGAGCTTCTGCCATGGCGAGAGGTTGTGTTTTCTATAGACCTTATCCTAGGGACTACCCCCATTTCTATGCCTTCATATCGCTTTGCACCAGCCGAGTTAGTGGAGTTAAAGGTACAGATTCAAGAGTTGTTAGATAAGAGATTTATACATCCTAGTGTATCACCTTGGGGAGCCCCAGTATTGTTTGCAAAGAAGAAAGATGGGTCATTATGTCTTTGTATAGATTATCGTAAGCTGAACCACGTGATCGTTAAAAATAAGTACCCCATGCCACGAATCGATGATTTGTTTGATCAATTTAGAGGTTCTTGTTGTTTCTCAAAAAATGATTTAAGATCGGGTTACCACAAACTGCGAGTTAAGGAGGAAGACATTCCAAAGACGGCTTTTTGTACACGTTATAGGCATTTAAATTCATGGTTATGCCATTTGGGTTGACCAACGCACCGGCAATGTTTATGGATCTTATGAACTATATTTTCACCCTTATCTTGACCGGTTTGTAGTGGTATTCGTGGACGACATTTTGATCTACTCCCCATCGAAAGAAGAACACGAGGAACACCTTCGAAGTGCCCTATAGTTGTTACGAGAGCATCGATTGTACGCTTAGTATGACAAGTGTGAATTTTGGTTATCAGAAGTGAAATTTCTAGGGCATGTAGTTTCACGGGATGGAGTGGCAGTGGATTCATCTAAAATCAAGGCGGTGATGGAGTGGGAGAAGCCGAAAAATGTGTTTGAGATTCAAAGCTTCTTAGGATTAGCAGGATATTACCGTCAGTTCGTGAAGGATTTCTCTAGACTTGCAGTGCCTTTAACATGCCTTATGCGAAAGGGGATCAAGTTTGTATAGGACGATAGTTGTGAGCTTGCCTTCTTGACGTTGAAGACGCTACTAACAAGTACGCCCATTTTGACTATTTCAGAGAGGGGACTCGATTATGCCGTCTATTGTGAAGCGTCCCATGAGGGATTGAGTTGTGTGTTAATGCAACTAGGCAAGGTGGTGGCCTATGGATCGAGATAACTGAAGGTTCATGAGAAAATTATCCTACGCATGATTTGAAGCTTGCAGCGGTGGCCTTTGCTCTTAAAATTTGGAGGCACTACCTATACGGGAAACGCTTCGAAGTATTCTCGGATCATAAAAGCTTGAAGTATTTGTTTTTACAGAAAGATTTGAATATGCGCCAGAGAAGATGGATGGAGTTCTTAGGAGATTATGATTTTGATCTCCAATACCACTCAGGTAAGGCAAACGTGGTAGCTGATGCCCTCGGTCGAAAATCCTTGAATACGTTAGCGAGAATAGCAGCTACGAAGTGGAATATGCTTGGAGCAGTCGGAGAGTATGACCTTCGTTTAGGGAAGTTTGATGGGGAAGTCACTCTATTTACAATGATTTCTCAACCTACCCTTCTTCATCGCGTTGTTGAAGCACAACAGTCAGACACTGAGAGTTTGATGTTTCGAGAACGAGTTTTACACGGCGAGGATGCCAAAGAGTGGATAATCCACTCCGATCAAAGCCTGAGGTTTGCTGAAAGGATCATTGTGTTAGAAATACTTCGGAAAGGCGTACTTCACAAGTTTCAACATTCACGGTTGGCGGTACATCTAGGAAACACAAAAATGTATCACGACATACGAAGACAGTTCTTGTGGAAGGGTATGAAGAAAGACGGCGCGCTCTTCGTTTTGTGTTATCTCACTTATCAACAAGTGGAAGCCAAGCACCAGAAACCAGCGGGTCAGCTAAAACCGTTACCAGTGTCGGAGTGGAAATGGAAAAATATCACCATGGATTTTATTTCGAGCCTTCCGAGGTCGCCGAAGGGGCATGATGCTATATGGGTTGTGGTGGATAGATTAACCAAGTCGGCACACTTCCTACCGATTCACATGACAGATTCAGTTGAGAAGCTTAGTAGACTCTACGTGCGTGAGATTGTCAGACTCCATGGGGTACCAATTTCTATTATCTCCAATCGAGATCCTTGTTTCACATCACATTTTTAGCATAGCTTGCAGTTGGCTATGGGGACGAACCTACTTCTTAGTACTGCTTTTCATCCCAGACGGACGGCCAGTCTGAACGCACTATTCAGATACTCGAGGATATGTTACGAGCGTGTGTTTTAGACTTTCGCAGGTCGTGGAAGGACCATTTACCATTGGTAGAGTTCGCCTATAACAACAGTTACCAATCGAGTATCGACATGGCGCCTTATGAAGCACTATATGGTAGACCTTGTGGGTCACCCGTGTGTTGGATTGATGTCGGTGAGACATCCGTGTTAGGGCCCGAGTTGGTTCATGAAACAACAAAAAAGATCATCGCGATCCATAAACGTTTAATGATCGCCCAAAGTCATCAACAGAGTTACACAGATAAAAGAAGGAGACCATTAGCATTTGAGGTAGAAGACCACGTGTTCTTGAAGGTTTCGCCACGGAAAGGTTTAATGAGATTTGGTAAGAGTGGGAAATTATCACCATGTTTTATCCGCCCGTTTAAAATCTATGATAGAATTAGAGAAGTAGCCTAGCGTCTAGCTTTGCCACCACATTTAGCCTATGTGCACAATGTGTTCCACGTATCTATGTTGCGAAAGTATGAACCAGATCCGTCTCACGTCTTAGATTGGACCGAGTTGGAAGTTGACGACGACGTTACCTATGAGGAAAGACCGATAGAGATTCTTGACAGTAAAGAGCAAGTCTTGCGGGGGAGAACCATTCAATATGTGATGGTATTGTGGCATCATCATGGCATCGAAGAAGCTACTTGGGAACGAAAATCAGAAGTTTGAAGGAATTACCCTGAGTTGTTCAATCTTTGAGGTACGTGTGATTTCATGGATGAAATCTCGTAAGTAGGTGAGATTGTAGTGACCCAGACCTTCCTAATTTTGTATTTTAATGAATGCATGTTTATTATGTTTTGCATAGATGTTTAGGGAGAGAAAATCATGTGTAAAATTTAGTTTTGAGCTTATGTGTGATCGTTTGTGATGATTAAAGGTGGAATTTTGCAAAAATGTGTAACCAAAAAATAGGTTGCGCGGGTATAATTCAATTTTAGCCCTAGTAAGTGAGAATTGTAGCTCAAGGTTAACAGCTCGAGCGGTCTGGCCACCGCTCGATCGGTGAGGTGGTAGAGAGTTCTCGGGCATGGGACCGCTCGAGCGGTGGGGGTCCGCTCGAGCGGACTGTCACGAACCTGATGTTTTTAAAATGAGCTTGGGCCCTCTTTTTACTCATTCTCTCCTTATGTCTCTCTCTCTAAAGCATGGGTGAGTGTTAGGCTTTAGGTTTGAGAGATATTAAGAGCTTATTTGGCTTCTTGGGGAGGGTTTCTTTGCTTCCCTCTCGGTGGTTCGACCATTGAAGGCTCGATCTTAGCTTTGGAGACGTTGTTCTCACTACGTGGTTAGAGATTGTTGTGATTGGAACTCGTGTGAAGCCTTCTCTCGTGAATCTAGCTTCCAAAAGGTTGGATTCAAGACTTTCTTTGAATCTTTAAGTGATACGTGTTGTAATTTCTAGTTTATAAACTTAAAGACATGAAGTTTATGATTTTTTTGAAACCCTAAAGTTGAGTTCGGTGATAATGAGGATTAAACCTTGGATTTGTGAAGGATTTATCTTTAATCCATCTTAATATTGTCCTATCTTGTGTTTGGAGTGAGAAATGAGAACCTAGGATTTGCGTTTTGGGTTAAACCATGGAAATGAAATTGGGGCTTTTGGGTTTGAAGGTGTTGTATGATGAAATTGATGTGATTGATGGTTTAATTGAAGGTTATTATTACCTATTGCGATTTAACTCCATGAAATTATGTAATGTATATTAATGTCAAGCTAAGGGGTTGCATAAAATCAATGAATTTGTGAACTTGAAATCATATTATGATTAATTCGGTATTGAGTTGAGAATAATGGAAATGTGGATAATGAAATTGTATAGTGAAATGGATTGGTTAGAGGAACCTTTTGGGTTGGACTCGTGTATGTGTGAGTGTGTTGTATTATGATATGTTCAAAAGGACCAATTTCCGAATTATCTAAGGTTGGGCATGAGTTGCTCCTCGGTGAAAGTCCAAAACACTACGCAGCTTGGGTTCTCTACCCGCCGGCTAGCAACCAGGAAGGGACGTAATTGGGTTCTCTGCCCACTGGCTGATGACCAAAAAAGGACGTAGTTGGGTTCTCTGCCCACCGGCTAGTGACCGGGAATAGACGTTAGTCGTGTCGGGGTATAGAACGTACTGTTACCTCACGGGGCCCATGTGGCTGGATTGAGGGTAATGCTACATGGGTCTATATGCTTGTCCAACGCCGGTGACTACAAATTGAGTTATGATTTGATGAAACACGAAATGAGGTGGTAAAGCATATTCATATAGGTGTTAGTAACAATGAACTCGGATCTGGGACACCTCAATTTGGTACTATGACAAAATGACGAAATGGTTTGGGTTAATATAAAGTAGTAAGACTAATAAATTAATGGTAAATGATGACTATTCCTATTAATATGGTAAGAAAACATGAAGTAATAGTTCTTCTTTGTGAGACCCGGTTATGCAAGGAAAACTCATTACAGAATAAATACTATGAAGTAATTTACTTTGTCGATGCATCTTGCATAACCATCTTTGCATATCATGCATGTATTCATTGTTAGCCTTGTTCCTACAAGCTTCGGCTCGTGTTGTTTAATAACATTTCAGGTGACGGCGGGAAGAGGGCCACGGAGTATGATCAGTTGTCAGGAGCTTTTTGGGAAAGTTAATAGGATTACATTGTTTCTTTGGATAGTTAGTTTTTGAGAAGTGAATGTCTGTAGATGTAATATTTTTGAATGATGGGATGAATGTAATTTTGAACCAAACTATTATTGTAAGACCTTAGGGTCATACACTCATATGATGCATGCAAGTAAGGGTGTTATTACTTAGATTGGGCTGGTGTTTTGATCTTCTAGGGAATGATTTGGGCAGAAATGATTAGTTCTTAATGAGTGAGCACTTGTTTTCCGTTACATATTTTATTCTTTGGGTTTTATTCTCTCAAAATAGGTTTACGAAATTAATCATTTCAATCAGGCTTTCATGAATAAAAGCGCTTTTTTACAGTTTTTTAGAAAAACTCTCAGTTGTGTCACTGTTTGAGCGGTGAGGTGTCCGCTCGAGTGGTCTCCGCTGGATTTTTAAAGTTGAAAGTTTTTATGAGCTAAGTTTCTTAAAAGGGATCTTAAGGCACATATGGGTTACTCAAGGACACAATTTTCGAGAAAAAGGGGTTTTCACATTGGGTTGGCTCACAAAATCATATACGGTTTATATTAAAATGGGACAGGGGCGCTACATGGGCTTCCAATGTAATTATGAAATCTTGCCTCAACCCAAAAGCAATTTAACAAAACATAAATTATAATTCATTACTCTAAAGAATCTTAATTGTACTCCCAGGTTTATTCTCAAAACCAATTATTTGAGTTTCTATTATTAAATGCTTATTATTCTCCCCACGTTAAGATTATAGATACCCGTCGATTAAATTAAATTACTAATAATTGTATTTAATCATCTCATTTGAAAATTTCTTAATCCCTTTCGCATAATTTATTTGACTACCGGATTATAAAATTCACCTGCAGGGTTCAGCTAGGTCAAAACTTATAAGCTTCCTTAAGGTGGTATCATCAATCCTGACTAATTGAGAGGTAGATTCCTTCAATAATTAATATCCACCATATAATTAATATTGTTATCCCACTCATCGAGATTATTGACCCATACATGATCGCATCCTCTAATGAATCAAAATAACAAATATTAAAGATACGCAAATAAATAATTATTTCGGTATTAAGAGCATTAACACTCATACTAACCATGGGGTGTACATTAATTTATATAGTCATTATACAATTAATTGCCCCAATGTTGTCATGCCTCCAAATCCAAGGCTCGTGAACCCAACATAACAACCCAATAGTTTAGATCGAGTGATGGAAAACATTTTTATAAAATCCAGCTAATGGTCAGAACTTCCTATTATAGGAAAACCTTTGAGTTTAGACATTTTTTTTAAAAAAAAATATGTCACTTTTCCAAAACTTTGAAAAATATTTAAGTGTAAAACTGAAAATTCTCTGCAGAGTTTCTTTTTTTTGTGTGGATAATCCCAATTTATTCATTAACTTATGACATGCAAACATAATAGTATACTCAGGCACCCCGCCTGGTTCTCAACACCCAATTATTATTCTAAGTTACTCATAGCATATCCATCTCCATAACCAAGTAATCATATTCATCCAAAAGAAATTAACTATATGAGATCTCACTAAGTAGAGATAATAAGAGTTCTTCTCTTTCCACTAAGAATTCATATGACCATTCCACAAAATATATTGTACTTTCTATAGAATAACTAAAAAAAAGAGAGTAAAACCAAAGAAAAATTCAAAGTCTTTATATTCTTCTTCAAAGAAAACACATGTCACCATATTGTACCACTCACTAAGGCATTTCCCTTTTGCTTGAACCTGAAAAATATTTAATTTAAACAACATGAGCCGAAACTCGCAGGATAAAGATTAAATATGATAGTATGCATAATTTGTGAGGTGTGAGTGAATGCCAAATGTGACAAAAGGACTTATATTATCGTAATCGAATTTATCAGTTCATTCTACTTTAGAGTTCTAAGTTATATTATCCAAATTTATCCATTCTCATTACACTTCATGTTGTCTCTTGAATTTCTGTTTCAAATCAAGCTCTCTAGTACCTTTCACTTCATTTATGTCATTCTCACCCATTTTAATTCCACTTCTCTTTCATTATCCAAGTTCGTTTATTTTTATTCATCAAGTTCAGAACCAACCCGGGGTGTAGCTTATAGGGTCATGTGACTATTATCGCCCATTTGGCTACGCGAAGCCCGAAGGATAATAACCTGTTCTATAACTCACCACGGAAAATATCCCTTTACGGTTTCCAAGAGGAACGCTAATGGGTAGGCAACCTGATGGGTAGGGCACCTTATTTGCGCAAGTTTTTGGTCTTTCACCGCAGAGCTAATCAAGCCTAACTTATTCCATAAAACCTTGTCGATTACTAATTCAGGTAAATAATCTCGTTTTCATTAATTCACGGATCTATTCATGACTTCTTTTTTTAGTTCATCTCATCCAACATACGACATTTCCTCATCATTTACGTATAACGAATTTTATATCTCAACTCAAATATTCATCAACTCTAAGTTCCACAACTTTAATATATTTTAAGAAACTATCACTGGTTAGCTTTGATAAAGCACAAATAAGTTGATTTAAGATATTACTGTGTACTTATTGTTGTGTACAAAACTTATTCATTTACTTGATAACATTATGCTTATCTTTATTCACTGATGTCCAGGTGTTCTACCAGTGTGTTTTTCACCTATGAAAGCACATATTTTTTAATATCAATTAAAAAAATTAACAACATTTCTTTGTTGATGTTTGCATTTAGCAACAATTCACCCAATTTTCATGAAATCATATTAAATACACAAAACTAAACAATTTTTGATGAATTCTTGAATTTAATAATATTCTGAGTTCACTAAACCACAAAATATATATATTTTTTAAGCCATAATTACCACTTACTATTTCCAAACATCCAATAACAATTAAGGAATAGGAATCCAAATCAAACAACCCTTAATTCAACTAGGATTTTTTGTAATCTTTAAGCTGAATTTAGGGTTTCATGTAATAATCAAATAAGATCAACACAAATCAACACATAATATCAAATATAATTTAAATCCTACCTTTTGGAGCCATCTAATTTCAGATTTCGCTAATAACCCAAGCCCTAGGTTCGGCCCCCTTCTTGGATTCGACTTCTAGGATGCTTAAAAATGACGCATTTGTTGTATAATGCTTGAATCCCTCTTTTTTCCTTCCAATTGGGTTTTAATCTCACTAATTTATTAAGAAATCCATGGCTCCAAACTTGGAGCTTCGACAATGGTGAAATGGAAAAAAAAGAAGCGGGGAAGAAGAGAAGAAAGAGAGGCGCGATTCGGGTGGGCTAGGGTGTTTGGCTCTCTCATCTTTAATGTAAATCATCCATTCCTTCCTTGAAGAACTTAGGGCTAGTAGTTGATTATAAAAAAAAACTGTAAGGACCCGGACCCTTTTATTTTGAGGATTTATTTAAAACCTGTTTTGAGATCTCTAGTGAAATTGGGAAAAGTGCTAATTTTCAGAGGGAATTAAAACTTTAGTCATGTAACGATGGATGATGAGGATCATAGGTTTAGCAATACATGAGAACATCGTTGTGAGGTGTTTAGCCAATGTTTTGATTCAGTTTTGGCATCTTTGTCCAGGGTCCTCACCTAGCGTTGACTGCTAGAGCGATGGGTAGCCCGTTTGAGCTGATAGATGGCCGAGAGTTTGAGTAAGTGGGGACCTGCCACGCCCCAACTCTGGGTCATGTGAAACACCCATAAACAACCATATAAAAGACCTAACCCAATGTTTACTGACAAATTAAAGTATACATTACAAAACACGGTTCAAACACCGATATATGTTAACATACATGATCGAAAAAAACAAAAAGGAAGACTATGGGTCTTCCGCATCTCTAGCAACCCCGGATCAACCTGCATGACTGTTACTTGAAAAATATTTCAAATCCCACACCAAGAGCCAAAACTTAGCAGAAACTAGACAAGCATGCAATATAAACAAAATATGCTCGGAAAACGAGGTGCAGTTGTCGACTCACACGAGCCATAAAAATGGGTTTTAAAATTGATTTGAATCCAAAATCATACGAGTTTCATATGGAAACATTTTGAAAATGATTTTATACGAGGACTTCCAAGAGCCTCAAAGAAAACGGTTTTATATCACGACTCATCAAAGCATAGAACATAATTTGATATATATAGTACAATGCTTCACCAGCAAAGATAGACTCCTACGAGCCACGACTCCCACGAGCCCTAGATGCAACACAAATACTTATAAATCGGCTCTCACAAGCCTCAACTACAGATATATCAAATTCAAAAAGATGCTAGGCAAAACCCTTTTTCGACTCATAGGAGCCACAAAAACGGTTTGAAATTAGTTTTATTCCACAACTCACATGAGTCTTCAAAACAGTTTGAAAATGGTTTAGTTTATGCCACAAAGCATCACATGCAATCCATGTACCTTCTCGATCTTTCACCGAGGGACCGCAGCCCCAACTAATGCCTCGATGACTAGAGCCAATCAATATCTTCACGATTTTCCACCGTAGGACTAATAAGCCCCCTCGTTTTTAAACAACATAAAACCTTAGGATAAAATCGTATACCACGGGATAACAGCGCATACCACGAGATAAAATCGCATCAACATATGCATATATAAGACCACATACGACCACATATCTGATCACAATATGCGAGAATAAAACTAACCACAGTTCTATAAGCACGAAACACGCATAACCACAATGTTCCATATAACCCGTCACGACATCACATGCCACACACTTGTCATCTGCTCACCCGAACGACCCATCCACTCACCGAGACAACCAACTACGTAGAAAATCAAAACCTAACCCGAAGGCCAACACTTGAACCTCTCAAAAAATAGTTCTCACCAAAACCCCATCTTTAAAAGAACAACAGACCCAGACGTCCCACACCCAACGATGCACCAACCACCACGTACACAACCGTGCCCCAACACCCCGCACACAACCGTGCCCCAACACCCCGCACACAACCGTGCCCCAACACCCCGCATAGAATGACCAACACCCTCTTTGTGACTTCAATTGATTGGACCCCATAATCCAATAAATTGAAAAATCACTAGAGGAGAGAATTCGATCAAACCCCATAACCCAATCAACCGAGAGGCCACCACACGACCATAAAAACAACAAAATGCCCAAAGGAACACGAAACTTGATAAAATGTTCTAATAAGAATGAAAAATAACCTTTTCCAAAGCATTCGGCCAAAAACGAGTGAAAATGGTTAAAAAATTTTGACATACCCTCACTATTTTGATCATAACTTTTTCTACAATTTGAGTACAAGAATGACCCAATTCTGAGTCCAGACGAGAGAGATATGATCAAAAGAAAACGACCCTGCCCAGCCAGTCTGCTCGAGTGAGCAGGCACCCAAGAAAAAACTTAGATTTTCCCCTGTTTTATGTTCTAAACCCCAAAACTCTCAAACACTCACTTTAATGCTTCAAAACACACATAAACTTACCAATTCGCATATTTTTACACCCACGGATATACATGAACTCAAACCATCAAGAACCACCGAAAGAAACAATCAAAACCCGATTCCATCCAACTGAAACAACACAAAAACCCCCTTTTAAACCAAAACCCAGCTGTTTTGAAACATAAATCAATTTTTTATGCATTTTTAACTGGTAAAAATACGCACGATTACACATAGGGCCCTTATAAGACATGTGAGTCTAGGATTCTATCTCGTTGAGTAAAAAACTTGATGCCTCGATCCATGTGCAAAATCAAACTTCGCAAGAATGAAATTCTGTCCGAATGAACGTATAGCCCACCATGCCAATAGCAATGTTGGATCGTCGAAAACTAAGCCTCGAGCCCCCGAGAAATTAAAGAGAAGGTAGAGAGAAAATGAGGAAACTTAGTTGAGAAGTTTTGAAAATATCTTTTGAAACTATCTAACGCAAGATATTTATAGGCCACCCAAATATCTTCATTTTTTCTTGAAACCTGCGCTACAATGGCCAACGGCCCCGGAAACCAACCCTGCACATATCTAAACTCAAACATGCATAAAAATGCATATATACATGCTAAAACAAAAACGACAAACACGAGTCGAAAAATGCTAAAAAAGAAAATGGGTCTGGGTCTCACAACTCTATCCCCCTTAAAGGAATTTCATCCCCGAAATTCAGCACAATGTTAAAAGAAAATAAATCGTCGATCGTAATTGACACAAGCATAAGAGATGGTCAGCCAAACCATTCCTATGATATAGTCAAACAAGGTCAGGCGTCCTAAACAACGGATAACTATCACAAAGACACGGGATCTACAACTCACCCCAACCTCACATCCTCACCAACCGCTGTCTCAACACAGCACACCACCTGCGTAGTCCGTCACCAAACCCTAACAGATGAAATGAAGAAACTGACCCAAAGCATTCATACTCAGAAAGTACCTCTGCTCACTGGAGTAATAACCACATCATCATCAGACCCCACTGGTACCTTAGAAGAACTAGGAGTTGTAAGTGCATATGCTCGGCCCTGCGTTATTCTGGCCTGTCTGCCATAACCCAGCACTATCGGCTGCCGCACCGATTGAACTGAAGCACCCCCACTTGCAATCTAAGAAGTCTGAACTACGAGATGCTGCTATCGATCTTGCATAAATGAACCCTCTGGTGTGCCTACCGTGCTCAGTGCACTCTCTCTCTAGGGACAGGTCTTGCAGATATGTCCAATTTGACCACATCTATAGCAAATCAGCCGCTTCCTCCCCTGTGACAGATTCGGTGCGAAACTCTGGGACTTCCTTAATTGTGGATCCCAATACTACCTCGACTGAGGGCAATTTGGCACACGATACCCTGGTTGTCCACATCGGTAACATCTAACCTCCCCGATGAAGCCACCAACGGTGCTGGTGCAGAGAACTGTTGTGGTAACCCAGATGGATGAAAACCAAGACCAGAGAACTTCTGCCTCTCACCAGAATGCGCACTTGTCTGTGCCTCTGTCCCACCCTGTGGTGTCCTGGCCTCCCTGAAAACTCAAATCTCTGTCAAGGTATTCTCAATCCTCGCTGCTGCCTCCACCAACTCTATAAACACATGCAGTCAAACATATGAAATCAACCTCACATGGTGATGCACCCTCTTCTCATAGCTCTCAAGTATTCGAACCTAGAGCTTTCATACCAGTCTGTCACGCCTTAACTTTGCGTCACATGAAACACTCATAAACAATCATATAAAACACCCAACTTTATGTTTATAGACAAATTAAAGCATATATGCATTTAATATATCCGCCAAAAAGGCTTACACAACATGGTTCCAACACCAATACATGTTAACATACATGATAAAAAAGAACAAAAAGGAATACTACTGGTCTTCTGCCTCTCTAGTAATCCCGGATCAACACGCGTGATCGGTACCTGAAAAATATTTCAAATTCCACACCGTGAGCCAAAGCTCAGCAGAAACTAGACAAACATGTAATATAAAAAAAACATGCTCAAAAATTGAGGTGCATTTTTCGACTCACACTGTGAGACCCTGACCCTTATCTTTTAGGTTGTTTATATTTTTGATGTGTTTTCTTCAGTATATGAATAGCATCGATGCATGGTTAATGCTTTAAAGTTGAAGAACAACATGTGTAAATGTGTTTTACGCTTTCCCGAACCTTGTTTAGGTTGGTTGGGTTGGTTTTTGGGCTGAGAAACCACAACAGATTCCAGTACGCTTCAGGTCTTGAGTTCGATTGACTGAAGGGTGGGGTTCAGTCGACTGAACTGAGATTTTTAGGTTCGGTTGACTGAACTCAGTGATTCGATCGACTGAATAGTGCAATTTTTGGTTTTCTATAAATATCGCAGGGGCTGAGATATTTTTTCAAAACCTTTCTTAACAGCTAAGAAATCCCTTTTTCTCTGCCTTCTCTCTAGCTTTGAGGGCCCATGGCTTGGTTTTGGGTTGATCCCTTTGCGGATCCTTGCTATCGGGGCTGAGGGATTCGTATCCATCTGAACAGATTCTCGTTCTGACGCCGTTTAGTTTTGAGACGTCGAGTTCTTAACTCTCCGAAGTAAGATTCTAGACCCTACTACTGTATAAGAGTGAGATATGTGATTATACGTGTTTTCACCGGGTAGAAAATACATCAAATGTGATTTTCATATGTAAACCTTAATTTTGGATAAAAGTGGGTTTTTACGCCTTTTCTTGGTTATATACATGTTTCGGGTACGTGGTATCCATAGCTTTTAAAAGGAGGCTTGAAAATGAGGTGTTTTGTGAAAATTGTGAAAAACGTCTTTTTGGAGGTTTGGAGCAAACCCGCGGGGTTGAGTCTCAACTATTAAACGTTTTGTTGAAAATGGTTTTAGATCTCCATTTTGAGGGATTAGATCTCTTTTTATACATGTGGTGTATAAATTGTTTTGGGAGTTTTCGTAGTTAAGCTACTGTGGGTTTTTAAATGTTTCCATAGATGTACCATGACAGTGTGTGGTTTGGGTTGGGCTTCTATTGCTCCTTGGTGGAAGTCCAAAAACGTGCGCAAAGTGGGTTCGCTATGGTCCCTCAGGTTAATTCTCGTAAACGGGGTTTGGTTATGTTTCGTCCATCGATCGTGGCAAACCGTAAAGAAATAAGTGCGTGGTTTGGGTGCTTTTCCATCGATCATGGAAATCCGTAAAAAAGTCGGTTGCCTCCATGAATGGCGTTGTTATTGTAACTCCGTACAGAACTTGTAATTACCTACCAGTTCTTCAGTGGTTCAGGACTAGGGTAATGGGTAGGAGTCTATAGTTGTTACCTTTGTCTGTACGACAGAGTCGATACATAGGATTTTATTTACATCTTTTCTCCTCGGCTGTGTGGCCCGAGTGGAGCTTACTGTTTATTTACAACTTTTCCTTAACTGTGGCATTATATCTGTTAGGATGATATGCATAGTTTGAAGAATGGAAAACGTGGGTTTTTATGAGATAAAACTTTTTGAGACTCGTGGTGGTGTGATGTAAACTTATGGTTTTTTAGAGAAAAATATTTTTGACTCCCGTGGTTGAGCTCGTGTGTGTGTAATTGCATAGCCTGCTTTACCGTATTACTATCTATTTTTCTATTGGGCTTCGGCTCATGGTGTGGGATGTTGCTGTAAAACCTTTTCAGGTGGGCATGAGGAGTTGACCTAGTTGCAGAAGTGATGGAAGACTTGCTGTAGTTTTCCCTTTTGTTTGTACATGTACTTTTAGATGTAACGCCTATGATGGCTAATTTTGTACGCCTTTAGGCGATATGCTTATTCATGTATGAGATGCATATTTTTAATTTATGAGAGTTGAACTGTTGGAATTTTTATTCAAATGATGTATATTTCTGAGTTGAGGGTTTTTCAACTGCAAATATTATTTTCTCAAACTATCTTTTGGTTGGCCTTCGTGTGACCCTGATGTTGGGGTGTGACAACTTGGTATCAGAACTCTGGGTTCAAATACCTATGAGCCATGGGAAAGAGGGTACATCACCTTGTGAGGATGTATGTGTGCTTGATTTCATGTGTTATAGTGTTTTCCTAACATAGCATGATAGCTTGTGGTGTGTACGTGGGTATGGAGGTTAGGCCTTAGGAATGATTAGTCTTGCTTTTGGGCATCTGGATTCACGTACTTGGGAGCCATGTTAGAGATGCCTTTCGCGGACGTGATTTTTAACAAGGAAATCTGAGTAGGTTGTTCAGAGTGACGAGTCTTTCTTATTGGTTCTCCTCGGTATGTAAGATGTGATGACATGATATTAAGTGGCTAGGTGTTAGCATGCTTATCTATCTTTATACGTTAGCAATAACATGTTGTATGGATGCTTATCCTATTATGTTGCTTTCGTATAGAGTTATGTCCACGCAGGGAGGCTGAAACCGAGGTCGAGGCCGTGGCCGTGGTTCTGGCCGAAGGGATGTTCCAGTCCCAGATATTGGGGAGCCTAATGCACCCCAAGGACCTGCTGACAAAGATCTTTTACGTGAGATGGTTGGCTCTATCTGGCAACTAGCTGAGGCCTCTAGGGGAGAGAGACCATACCTGAGCCGAGGGCGATGGTCGCGATGCGTGAGTTTCACCGTCTGGACCCTCCTACCTTTTCTGGGGATCCCAACCCCACGGTGGCCACTGAGTGGCTGGAGCTGGTTACCAAGATCCTTGATACTCTATAGATAGAGGAGGATGATCTGCAGTTTTCATTTGCTGCCTTCCAGCTGAGAGGGAGTGCTCATATGTGGTGGAAGTTCACCAAAACTACTGTTGGGGGCACTTAGGAGGCATTCACGAAGGTATTTCTAGAGAAATACTTTCCTACGACTTTGAGGGATCGCTACAGAGAGGATTTCATCTTTCTGACACAGGGGATGATGACTGTTGTGGAGTATGAGGCTGAGTTTACTAGCCTATCCAGATTTACACAAGAGATCGTGCCTACTGATGAGTTTCATGTGAAGCGGTTCAAGAGCAGTTTGAGGCCCGCTATCTGAGACAGAGTGGCAGCACTAAGGCTGTAGGTTTTTACAGAGTTAGTGGAGACCTCCATGAAGGTGGAGGATACTCTGAATGAGACTCGTCAAGACAGGGACAGTATGAGTCAGTAAGATGGGGGACGTGCACAGTCCCGGGGTTGCAGGGACAAGCGTCAGCGGACATCTAGTTCGAGTTCTTATCCATTAGGGTCATATTAGCCACAGTCTTTTGCATCTACACATCCTGTAGTCTCAACGGGAAGGTCAGATCAAAGGGAGCTTGTTTGTCATAGATGCCAACGACCGGGGCATCGTGCGGCAGAGTGACGGAGTGCAGCACCTGTTCAGACTCAGTCACAATCGCAGGCACCCGGGAGAAGGCCACCAGTCTATTTTGAGTGTGGGCGAGGGCACATCCGGAGGAACTGTCCTCGAGGAGGGAGTATTCAGAGTACAGTGGGAGCACCAGTTGTTCCATCAGGCCAGGGGAGACAGATGTATTCACAACCTATAGCTCAGACATCCCACTTTACAGAGGGAGGAGCTTCAGTGCAATTGGGTCAAAAGTCTACAGTTCAGGGCCACAATGGACCAGCTAGAGCTTATGTTCTTACAGATCCTAGTTCATCTAGAGCATCGGTCGTACCCGATGCTGCTGCTACCACCTCCGTGATCAGAGGTACTCTTCTAGTCTTCAGATCTTGGGTCAGTGTTCTTATTGACACTGGAGCATCACACACGTTTATATCTTCTGCTTTCGCATCTGCGTTAGGGTTGCAAATAGAATGGTTGGGTAGTACTTTGTGTGTAGAGACCCCAGTCAGTGGGAGTGTGATGTTGAGTCTTATCTGTAAATCCTGTGTTTTGGAGGTTATCGGTCATTGTTTAGAGTTTGACCTTATCATTCTAGACATGACGGCGTTTGATGTCATCCTAGGGATGGATTGGCTGACCACCTGTCGTGCCTTTATCGGTTGCAATTGACGGAGGGTAACAATTTGTACACCAGTGGGAGATTATTTTTATTTTATGGGATACCGGGATGAGGGTTTGATGTCTTTGCCCAGTGATGTGCGGAACCAGGGCAACTTGGGTCCCCTTTTCTCAGCTCTCATGTTAGATGAGGAGGTTGGGATTCAAGGAGAGTTACCTCTGGTGGTGTGCGACTATCCTGATGTCTTTCCTGATGATCTGTTTGAGTTGCCACCGAGCTGTGAGGTAGATTTCTCTATTGATCTAGTCCATAGAGCTGCTCCCATATCTATTATGTCCTATCATTTTGCACCCGCTGAGTTTTGTGAGCTCAAGGTACAGCTATAGGAGTTACTTGACAGGGGGTTTATATGCCCGAGTACTTCGTCGTGGGGAGTTCCTACTTTTTTTGTGAAGAAGAAGGACGAATCTTTGCATTTGTGTATCGATTATTAGAAGCTAAATCAGGTGACAGTGAAGAACAAGTATCCGATGTCGAGGATAGATGACTTGTTTGATCAGTTGAGGGGTTCGAGCTACTTCTCGAAGATTGACTTGAGATCAAGATATCACCAGTTGAGGATCAGGGACGAGGACATAGCGAAGACTACTTTCTGGACTTTCTATGGTCACTACGAGCTTCTAGTTATGCCATTCGGTCTGACGAACGCACCTGCTACATTCATGGTTTTGATGAACCGGATCTTTCATCTTTATCTAGATAAATTTGTAGTGGTGTTTGTGGATGATATTTTGATATATTCACCCACTAGAGAGGCACACGAGGATCGCTTGCGTTTCGTTCTGCAGCTTTTGAGAGAACATAGCTTGTATGCGAAGTTCGAGAAGTCCAATTTCTGGATATCGGAGGTGAGATTTTTGGGACACGTAGTGTCGAAAGATAGAGTAGCAGTGGATACGTCAAAGATAGATGCAGTGACCGATTGGGAGCGACCGAAGAGTGTCTTTGAGATACGTAGTTTCTAGGGTTTAGCAGGTTACTATCGACGGTTTGTGAAGGACTTTGCGAGACTTGCCGCACCGATGACGCGTCTGACGCATAAGGGAGTTGTGTTTGCTTAGAGTGAGTCATGTGAGTTAGCATTTCAGGAGCTAAAGACGAGGTTGACTAGCGCGCCAGTGTTGATTATCCCAGAGTGAGGCTTGGGGTATACTGTTTACTGTGATGCTTCACATGACGGTCTTGGATGTGTTTTGATGCAGGGAGGTAAGGTTGTAACCTATGGTTCTTGACAGTTAAAGATGCATGAAAGGAACTATCCTACACATGACTTGGAGTTGGTAGCCGTGGTCTTCGCTTTAAAGACATGGCGTCACTATTTGTATGGTGAGCACTTCGAGGTATTCTCCGATCACAAGAGTTTGAAATACCTATTTCCGCATAAGGACCTGAACTTGCGCCAGCGACGATGGTTGAAGTTGTTAGAGGACTATGACTTTGACTTGCAATATCATCCAGGGAAGGCCAATGTTGTGGCAGACGCTCTCAGTCGGAGATCTCATGGGTCGTTAGCATTTGTGGCTATACGTGAGTGGGATATGCTTGGAGAGATTGGGGAGTTTGATCTTCACCTCAAGAAAACCATGACGAGTGCTACTTCATTCTCTGTAGTTTTGCGACCTTCTTTGATAGCATGTGTGCTAGAGGTCCAGCAGGCTCAAATGATACGGGATTGTGCTGTTAATGGATAGGGTACAACAAGATGGATTGTGGGTTCAGACCAGAGTCTAAGATTGACCAGGAGGTTATTTATGCCTGAGTCATGCCGAGTTGATCTTCTACGGGAGTGTCATCGTTCTTGTCTTGCCGTGCATCTTGGAGGCACGAAGATGTATCACGACCTACGTTGTCAGTTCTGTTAGACGGGAATAAAGAGAGATTTCATCCAGTTTGTTTCTCGGTGCTTTACCTGTCAGAAGGTGCAGGCAGAACATCAGAGATCGGCCGAATTGCTACAGTCGTTGCCTATATCAGAGTGGAAGTGGGAGCATGTCACGATGGACTTTGTGTCAGGACTTCCTCGGT
>JAOTRH010470789.1:0-26930 GCA_034768845.1 Heliamphora exappendiculata | reverse complement strand
ACTTTAATTGAATAATTCTTTAGGTTGGGAGATTGTTGGCGATTATAGAGTTTTTAGTTATGAGTTTTAGTTCTAAGTTTATCGAGCTAGGGTTTTTATCACACGGTGTCTCGAAGTAAATTGATTATTTACCGCCACTAATATTGTTCCTAAAAAGTAGATCCTTACAACTGCAGTTAGAGAATATCTATACTGACCAAAATGGTGCAGACATAATGACAAAGACTCTATAAAAAAACAAAATTTTTGTAGAGAGACAATGGGTATATGGATCCCCTATGTGAGGCGAATGGGGGAGTTTGTTAGGGTCCACCCCATTATGGGGTGACTCGATTGCAAAAGTTTTAGAAAGAATAGAAAAAAAGAGTTGCGAGTGAAAATGGTTTTTGGAAACCTTATTTACAAATTTCCTATTTTGGTAATAACCTTAGGAAGGCTTGTCCATACAAATTCCCCCTTAAGTTTCGGTGCACATAATTTTTGGGCAAATCAGTTCTTTAATAGAATTGGGCTGCGACGCATCAATGAGCGCTGAGACGAATGCTCTTTAGGTGAAGAAGAAGAGCCCACTTTTCATACACAGATTGAATGTCAAATGAAACCCGATTGTCATGAAATTTTAGAAGTATACTCTCGAAACTTGATTCTTATTATCCAACGGTATCGATTGTCAACCGATGAGATCTTAATTTACTTTTATTTTATCAGAATCTACCTTACAACAAAGAATATTCAATATTTTGTTATTTCGAAAATATTATTCTTGATGTTGTCATTCTCTGGGTATGCTTAAAGAGTAAACTTTTTAAACTCATTATTTTGACATAGTGAAGATTTGGAATCGAACTTCGGTCCCGTGGTTTTTTCATTTTGGAGTTTTCTAGTTAAAAATCGTCATCTTGTAGTTTTTTTTATTTATTTTTTTATTATGCTATTATTGATCTTATTTAATCAAGCACAAAAGGAGTAAAAAATATTTATTCCGCTGCTTGCTATTTTGTTTAATTTTTTTCAACACTATTGTATATCACACATTTTGCGAAATTAGTTAATCAATGGATTGATAATTCTTCCATCACTTATTGAATTGAAACAAAAGAAATATAGTCTAATGGGTTATAATTCAATCACGTGCCTAATTCAGTCAATCAAATATGCCTTTAGCAATTTACATCTCTCAAATGTACACATATTGGCCTCATTTGGCAACTGATTTTAAGTCAGATTTTTTAACTTTTTGTTTAAAGTTAAAAAGTCAAATTGTTTGCAAACTTAAAGATTTTTTAATCTTTTAGTCTTTTGTATTTTTACATAATTTTTTACACATATTTCTTAAAAATAGCATACCTTTAATTTATTATGCATGTAATATCTTTGAAAAAATACAATTAAATTAGATTAAATAAGTAAATAAATAAATATAGTAATAATTACACATTAAAGTTACGGTAACGACCGTTACAAATAATGATGATTAGTTATAAAAAAATAAAATAAAAATAAAAATAATAAATAATAATAATACTAAATATAATAATAAATACTCAATAAATTTTTGATTACAAGAAATAAATTTTAAATAATAATAATTATTTAATAAAATATTGATTAAAGGGTTTAAATTGGAATTAAGTGGTGCCTTCGTTGATGTACAAGCAATGTATATATAAGTGGGCTTGGGTTGGGGTATTTTGCATCAGTGTAAAAGTGGGAGTGTAGAGAGAGAGAGAGAGAGAGAGAGAGGAGAGCAGTTAATCGCAAGCCTTGACGCCCCTTCCCGTCGCCCCAATGCCTGCCCACGCCATCGGCCACCTCCAACACCGGCGACGCCACCGCCGTCCTCTCTCTCCCGCGGTGAGTCCCTCTCTCTCTCCCTTCCGCGGTGAGTTTTCTCTCACCCGTTATCTTTTCTTTATCAAGGTTTTTGTTCTGCCATAGCAGGGTAAGGCACCACCAGAACCACTAGAGGACACCAACGACCACCACCGGTGGCTCCAGCACCCCTGAAAACCTCCCATGCAGTTCCATTAAGTCTACACATTTTTATACGTAAAAATTTTAAGTTTTACGCATAGTTTCTGGCAACACCCATTGTCACTGCTACTCAATACCATTTGGTCTAGCCTTTTGATGACCTAACGCCGCTAGTGAACGGTGTCGATCGTCAGAAAACTATTCTGCCGAACCCAAATCGAAAACCTACATTTTTTGATTTTATGTATAAAAAATAGTTTTTTAGCCAACTTTGAACCATGATATCTATTATCCCGTACCTCTGTTTCAACCACCGTAACTTTTGTTAGGATTACTTCACTGCCGTCTACGCGTAACCATAAACGGCGGTCAAAATCGACGTCCAAATTGTCCGAACACGCATCCTAAAGTTAAGTCGAAAACTCGAAACGAAAAACGCCACAGGCAAGCACGGCGTGCATGGCCTAAGCACGGGTTGCTTGGGTTTGAGTTTTGTTGATGGGATGCTCTATTGGGTCATGTTTGGGTGTGTTGTTGGTTTGTTTTGCTTTTTAGCTTAAATATATATAATATATATAGAATAAAATTAAAAGTTATGCTAAAAATATTATTTTATTATTATGTGAATAAATTAATATTATTTTATTATTTAGAAACTTGAATATATTGATATAAATATTTTAGATAATCTGTAATAAGAATAAGATTTTATAAAGAAAAATTTTAAAGTTTCTTTATGTATCATGTCATGCAGCAACGTAGTGGCAGCCCTTTGATAGGTTACACCTGCATTCTTTAGACCAAGCGGCATCACGCGATAAACAGTAGGTGCCACAAGGTGTGGTGAATGTCGTCTTTTCCCTGTCTTCGGGATCCATAAAAATCTGATTGTATCCGGAGAAGCCATCTATGAATGATAGTAAGGTGTGCCCTGCTGTACCGTCTACTAAGACATCAATGTGTGGCAAAAGAAAATCGTCTTTCGGGCTAGCCTTGTTGAGAACTTGAAAATTCACGCGGACTCAGATACGACCGTTCTTCTTTAAAACTGGCACTATATTGGCCACCCATTTTGGATACTCGGTCACCATTAGGAATCCAACGTTGATCTGTTTGGCAACTTCTTCTTTGATCTTCAGAGCCCATTGTGGTCGGATCCGTCTTAATTTTTGTTTGATCGGTTTAGCATCGGGGTATAGAGGGATATGTTGCTGGACGATGTCGGGATCAATTTTTGGCATATCTTCGTAAGACTATGCAAATACATCTTTGAACTCTTTTAATAGAGTTATTAGATGTTTTTGTTCGACTAAGGACAAAGAAGAACCGATTTGAACATTTTGCGGGTTAGTTTCATTACCCAGATTTATTGACAAAGTTTCTTCAATTATTGCTTAGGCACATATTTCTTCTTCTCTTTTTAATAAAAGTTTTATTTCTTCGGGGATATCCCCATCGAATTCAAAATCATCAGAAAGTGTATGAAATAAATCAAACAAAGCAGAGTAACCAAAAATTTTGTTCATATCATTAGAAACAGCGGGAATTACAAACTCGATAGCAAAAGAAGAGAGAGAAGCACCAACAGATGTGCCCTCGATTACAGACCCAGACTCAATCCCGAACTCATGATAAATAACGTGTACATCATCAGACTCGATGGTCCAGTTTCTTACTTCCTTTGTGGCCGCGTTGATGATGAACTTGATGCAATCGGCCGGTGCTCTAGAGCCCATCATGAAACAGTCCAATTTAGTTATACGCAGTTGAGTCATCTCTTCATTGAACAACATTCCCAGATCAATATCGTCGAGTTTGTTAGCCCAATCTTCCTCTCGGACATTCTTTCCTTCTTCCTCCATTGTCTCTTCTCCCTCGGTGTCAGACAATTGATGATTGAAAAAGATTTCCAATCCTAACAGCTTTTGATTGGTCTCCGTCGATCCATGGCTTTGGGAAGCCACAATATGAAAAGTCTTCTCCTTCCTTGACGAAGTATCCATTGAGTGTCCCATAATAGCTAGACTTTCGTCCCTTTCTAGGCTCCTCCATATCTTTCTCCGTTGGCTCATACCCAAGACCAAAACGATGTGAAGTTGGCAATACCTGTATCCGTTCTGGGATCCCCGGCTGTTTGCGCCCTAACCCCATGCCAGGGAAGAAGGACATTTTCCTCATCATTATTAAAGCTTGTGGGTTGACGTACATTTCTTCTTCATTCATCAATGTCTGAACAGCCTTTACTTCATCAAACTAAAAGCCGCTGAGCAAGACGTCGTCTTCACGGTGCTGTACTTCTAGCAGAGTTGCGCCATCTCCTCCTTTTAGGGAGCGAATACTGTCCTCTCCCTGAATGGTCATCACTGCCCTGTTCTTTATCAATTTTCTAAAATAAACAAGCGTGTTTTCTGTTGTTTTGTTGGATTGTAGTTTAGGAGATGTGCATTATTATAAATAATAATAATAATAAAATTAGATTTGTTTAAGTTATGGAAAAAAATACTTAAATTATATATTTTGTTAATCAATGCTTTATAGAAACAATCCTATTATTTAATAAAAAAATAGTTATTTTAAAAGATAAAAAGATTTTAATAAAAAGTGTGTATGTAATTTTATATATTATAAAAATAAAATCGAGTCTTAAAGCCAAAATTTATATTTTTACATGTTATGAAAAAATAAAGTTAAATATTTAGGCATATCTTTAATGATTCATAATAATGAATTTAAGTTTAAAAGTTTGAGTATTTATGAAAATGTTAAACTATAATTTTATTTTAGTCACTTTTAAAATAAGGACAGTTATGTGAATTTTTTTTTAAAAGTAGTATTTGTTGCCTATTCTAGATTTGGAGTATTTTGAAACAAGATTTTGTTAAACCAGGTGAATCTCTGATATATGAACTAATTTTTATCTCACGTGAATACTTGATATAAAAGACTTGTTAAAGAATGAAAATGAATGATAAAAATGAAAAAATTGATTAAAAGTGGAAATGAAGGAAAATGATACATGAAAGAATGATGGGTTAAACAGCGTCCTGGCCACTGGGGGACGATAATCGTACCAGCGAGGCGAGGCAATAAGGTGGGGGCCACGGCCAGGTGGCTATAAGGAATGATAATGTCCACTGTATAAAATGTGGGGTCGCTCCCTACCAAATTCTGGCTAACCGTTTCATATGTATATCATTCTAACACTGTGTAATAATTAACAGTTCAGATATCATTAAATTCACACTAGCTGTGCTAATGAACGTTGAAACATTTCAGATGACGCATGATTATGTGAAGAAGTCAGCTGCTGAAATAAGGAGTTTAATTCATGTCTAATTTTTCTATTTCTGTCAATGTTGTGTTTCAAATTTTTGTAATAAGTATTTGGAACTACATTTCAGTGTTGTTGCACTTTAATGCTATTAGTTGCTCTGGGAGTATATTTGTTTTATTAAAAGTAAATTCGTTCAATAAATACTTTATTTAAAATAAAAAATTTCAGGTAACAAAATTCAAAATGAGAACGTGAAAAGTAAAGAAAAGAGGCGTTTGGTGGGTTTAACTCACTGCGCAATCATGGACGCCATGTATGATAATGGGTCGTGACAGAAGTGGTTTCAGAGCCAAGTTACGGTTTAAACCCCAAAGCATAAGATTCTTGCTTGTGTTTTGTATATGTTATACATTATTGCTTGAGCTATTGCATGCATAGAGCATAGGATTATAAGTTTACACTATAGAGCATGTCTAAAGGAATTTAGGTTAATGCCGAGTATATTATCCTAATCTTACGTTTAACGATGGTGAAAACGCGTAGATCGACCGGGAACGAAAACATGAAAGAGTTTATAGCGCAGGTGAACGCACAGATGAACGAGATACGTCAGATGAACGCACAGATGAACACATGCGTTAGTTGATGCAGGACCTAGCCCAAGCAAGGCAACAACTAGATCTGATTCCTCCTAGACTTGATAACAACCGACCTCTAGCCATAGCTTAGGACCGAGACCCAGGGTTGCACCAGAACAATGCAGACGGTCCCAACATGAGAGAGTTTTTGAAGATGAGGCCACCATCCTATCGAGGAGGGTTGGACCCAATCAAAGCAAATAAGTGGATTGCATTATGGAAAAGATCTTCGGAGTTGTGCCATGTACGGAAGCCCAGAAAGTGACGTTGGCCACTTATCAACTGGAAGGTGAAGCCCAGAGGTGGTGGAATCCTAAGAAACAAAGCGAAGCCCACATGGAGTGGGAACAGTTCTTAGGTCACTTCCGAGAGAAGTATTTTTCCCAATCTCTGCGCGATGCCAAGTGTACTGAGTTCTAGCAACTCAAGAAGAGAGGGGGAATGATAGTTTCTGAATTTGAGGCAGAGTTCACAAATCTTGTGGAGTATGCCACGCATATGATTCACACTGAACATATGAAGGCCCGCAAGTTCGAGAATGGGTTACGACCAAAAATCAGAAAGATGATCCGCCCGTTGAGGTTGCCTAGCTACGCTGACGTGGTGGATCGAGCAATGCTGGTAGAGCAGGAGAGTAATGAGAGTCGAAAGTTCTTTGAGAACCAGAAGCGCCAAGCTACAGGATCGGGAGGCTGAAGTTTGAAGAAGGCCAATACGGGAACTTCTAATGGAGGAAATCAACGGTCTCCTTGTGTGACGTGTGGAGAGATGCACTCAGGAGTTTGCTGGAGAACGACCAACAGATGCTTCCAGTGTGGTGCCGAAGGACACATCAGAAGGGACTACCTAAAACTCTCAGCAAACAACAGTGGCAAGGGGAACAGAAGCCAAGGAACGGGAGACATGAGGAAGCCACCGTATGAAGCTCGAAGAAACGATAACAACAACCAAAGACAAGAAAGAATGTTCGCGCTCGTGCCAGGAGATCCCCAGAACACCGAAGAGGTCGTCGCAAGTAACCTATTTGTTTGCTCCACACCTGCTTACGTACTATTTGATTGTGGTTCAACACAATCGTTCGTATCGTCTAAATTTGTTAAAAAGTTAGGGAGAACACTAGAACCTCTTGGTTATGAACTTCTGGTATCTCAACCCATGGGCAGAGGAAGAATTTGTTCCTCTGTATATCGAAATTGCGAGGTAACTTTTGGTGATGTTAGCCCGTCGGCATATTTAATTCCTATTGACATGGGATATTTCGTTGTGATCCTTGGTATGGATTGGCTTGCAACCAATCAGGCCGTTATCGACTGTACATCGAAGTGTGTCTATTTTCGTACCCCTCGCAGAGAATTTTGTTTTGAAGGGCAAAGAGTTTCTACACCCCCATCCTTTATATCGGTAGCCCAAGCCCGAAAACTCCTGACAAAAGGATGTCGAGGTTATCTCTGTAGTGTGATGGAGAAAATGCCCAACAGTCCAACATTGACAGAGATTCCTGTAATTCGTGAATTTCTGGAGGTGTTTCCTGAAGACCTACCGGGAATGCCCGTAGACCGAGAAATTGATTTTTCTATAGAAGTTGCACCCGGGACTCAATCGATCTCTAAAACTCCGTATCGAATCGCCTCAGCTGAACTAAAAGAATTAAAAGTCTAGTTATAAGAATTATTAGATAAGGGTTTTATTAGGCCCAGTATGTCACAATGGGGAGCTCCAGTGTTGTTTGTGAAGAAGAAAGATGGGACGATGAGATTATGCATGGACTACCGATAATTGAATAAGGTCACGATTAAAAACAGATATCTTTTACCTCGGATCGACGACTTGTTCGACCAATCGCAAGGTGCGACAGTATTTTGCAAGATAGACTTGTGGTCTGGGTATCATCAGTTGAAAGTGAAGGAGGATAACGAGAAAATAACTTTTCAGATGTGGTACGGACATTACGAGTTCTTGGTGATGCCGTTTGGAGTGACCAATGTGCCCGCAACTTTCATGGATCTCATGAACTGAGTGTTTAAGGAGTACCTGGACGAGTTCATGATTGTATTCATCGACAATATTCTAATCTACTCTAAAAGTGAAAACGAGCACGTGGAACATTTACGGAAGGTGTTGCACACGTTGAAAGAGCATAGTTTGTACGCTAAACTGAAGAAATGTGAATTCTGGCTGAAGAAAGTGGTATTTTTAGGGCATGTGGTCGGGAGTAACGGAATATCGATTGATCCTCAAAAGATAGAAGCAGTCGTGAACTGTCCAACACCAACGACAGTGACGGAGAAACGAAGTTTCTTAGGCCTCGCATGATATTATCGCCGATTTGTAGAAGATTTCTCAAAAATTGCGGTACCACTAACGGAGTTGACTCGAAAAAGAGAACCTTTTGTCTTGATGGAGAGACGGGAGAAAACTTTCCAAGAGCTAAAAGAGAGATTGACAACGGCACCTGTACTTGCACTATCAGAAGGCACAAAAGGATTCTCGATCTACAGTGATGTGTCGCGACAAGGGTTGGGATGTGTACTAATGCAGCATGGGAAAGTCATCGCCTATGCTTCACGACAATTGAAGATCCATGAGAAGAATTATCTGATCCACTATCTCGAGCTGGCCGCCGTGGTGCTTGCACTTAAGATATGGCGACATTATCTCTGTGGCGTACCCTGCGACGTGTATACCGATCACCAAAGTTTGAAGTACATCTTCACACAGAAGGAGTTAAACTTGAGACAGAGACGCTGGCTGGAGCTAATGAAGGATTACGACATGAACATTCTGTATCACCCAGGGAAGGCGAACGTGGTAGCTGATGCTTTGAGTCGAAAGGCTACGGAAATCATGAATAGTCATCTTGCCCAGCAACTACAATCTCTTGAGAGTACTAAACAGCTGGAGCTAGCTACATCATTTTGTGCAGCAATCATAGTCCAATCCACTATTCTCGAAGAAGTAAAGCAACGGCAACAAGAAGATCCGAAGTTAATGGCAATTTGCGACCGAGTTCATGCAACACCCGACCCCGATTTTTCATTTTTGGATGGCGTATTAAGATTTTGAAATCAAATGTGCGTCCCCGACATTATAGAAGTGAAGCAGCAGATACTAAACGAGGGTCATAATTCGAAGTTCGTGATACACTCTGGGTTCATGAAAATGAGTCAAGATCTGCTAAAGACATTTTGGTTGATAGGAATGAAGAGGGATGTGCCAGCACATGTGAGCAAATGTCTTCAGTGCCAGCAAATCAAAGCGGAACGTCGAAGACTGATTGGTCTCCTGCAACCTTTATCGATTTTGGAATGAAAGTGGGAGAATATCATAATGGATTTCGTAGTAGGGCTACCTCGTACCAGAAAGGCAACAACTCTATATGGGTAATCGTTGATCGACTCACGAAGATAGCTCATTTCTTACCGGTGAAGAATACGTACACAATCAACCAGTTGGCCAGGCTCTATATTCGAGAAGTTGTGCGCTTACACGGAGTTCTATTGACAATTGTTTCAGACCGCGACCCGAGGTTCATCTCTAAATTTTGGAGGAGCTTTCAAAATGCCATGGGCACCAGCTTAAATATCAGTACGGCCTTTCACCCACAAACGGATGGGCAGTCAACGGACTATTCAAACGATGGAGGATATGCTTCGAGCTTGCGCCATTGATTTTTAGGGAAGTTGGGAAGATCACGTATCGCTTATCGAGTTTGCTTACAATAATAGTTTCCAGACCAGTATCGGGATGACACCTTTCGAAGCACTCTATGGACGAATGTGTAGAACACCAGTCTATTGGACAAAACCGGATGAAGAACACTTCACATGACCAGAGCTGGTACAAGAAACAACCGAGAAGATCCGTCAAATTCAAGACTGTCTCAAGATCGCACAAAATTGACAGAAGAGTTACGCTGACACACATCGACAAGAGTTGGAGTTTCAGGAGGGTGACATGGTTTTCTTAAAGGTCTCTCCAATGAAGGGTATCCTTCGATTTGGTCGGAAAGGTAAGCTAAATCCTCGCTATATCGGACCTTTCGAGATCCTAGAAAGAGTAGGACCGGTAGCCTATCGCTTGGCCTTGACACCTGATCTCGCCCAAGTGTATGATGTCTTCCACGTGTCAATGTTGAAAAGATATATTACCGACCCATCCCACGTCCTGACACGACCATCTGTACAGTTGGGTCAGAATCTTTCCTACGAAGTGCGACGAGTGCGCATCATGGATCGACAAAAGAAGCGACTCCGCAATAAAGTGATATCGCTCATCAAAGTATGGTGGAAAAATCATTCTGGAGGAGAAGTTACGTGGAAAAAAGAAACCGACATGAGGAACAAGTACCCAGAGCTATTTGTGTAAGGTACGATACGTTCTAACCTAACCTGAATAAAATTTAGAGGACCAAACTTCTAAAGGTGGGGAGAATGTAATATCTCCAAAAAAAAATTAAATTAGATTAAATAAGTAAAAAAATAAATATAGTAATAATTACACATTAAAATTACGGTTACGACCGTTACAAATAATAATGATTAGTTATAAAAAATAAAACAAAAATAAATAAATAAATAATAATAATACTAAGTATAATAATAAGCACTTGATAAATTTTCGGTTATGAGAAATAAATTATATATAATAATTATTATTTAATAAAATATTGATTAATGGGTTTAAATTGAAATTAAGTGGTGTCTCCGTTGATATACAAACAGTGTATATATAAGTGGGCTTGAGTTGGGGTATTTTGCATCAGTGTAAAAGTGGGAGTGTAGAGTGAGAAAAAAAAAGAGAGAGGAGCAGTTAATTGCAAGCCTGGACTCCCCTTCTCGTCACCCCAACGCCTGCCCACGCCGCCGGCCACCTCCGACACCGACTATGCCACCACCATCCTCTCTCTCCCGTGGTGAGTCTCTCTCTCTCTCTTCCTTTCGCGGTGAGTTTTCTCTCACCCGTTATCTTTTCTTTATCAATGATTTTGTTCTGCCATGGCTGGGTAAAGCACCGCCAGCACCACTAGAGGCCACCAACAACCACCACCAGTGGCTCCAGCACCCCTCAAAACCTCCCATGCAGTTCCATTAATTCCACATATTTTTATACCCAAAAAATTCATGTTTTTGTCACGCAGAGTTTCTGCTACCACCCACTGTCACTGCCACTCAATATCTTTTGGTCTAACCTTTTGATGACCTAACGCCGTTAGTGAATGGTGTCGATCGTCAGAAAATTATTCTGGCAAACCCGAATTAAAAACCTACATTTTATGATTGTATGTATAAAGAATAGTTTTTTTCGCCAACTTTGAACCATGAGATCTGTTATCCCGTACCTCTGTTTCCGCCTTAACTTTTGTTAGGATTACTTCACTATCGTCTACGCGTAGTCACGAACAACGGTCAAAATTAACGTTCGAATTGTCATAAGGCAAATTCTAAAGTTAAGTCGAAAAATCGAAACGAAAAACGCCACAGGTACGCACGGCGTGCATGGCCTGAGCACGGGTTGCTTGGGTTTGAGTTTTGTTGATGGGATGTTCTGTTGGGTCATGTTTGGGTGTGTTGTTGGTTTATTTTTCTTTTTAGCTTAAATATATATAATATATATAGAATAAAATTAAAAGTTATGCTAAAAATATTATTTTATTATTATGTGAATAAATTAATATTATTTTATTATTTAGAAACTTGAATATATTGATATAAATATTTTAGATAACCTGTAATAAGAATAAGATTTTATAAAGAAAAAATTTAAAGTTTAAACTAAAATAAACATGCGTGTTTTCTGTTGTTTTGTTGGATTGTAGTTTAGGCGATGTGCATTATTATAAATAATAATAATAATAAAATTAGATTTGTTTAAGTTATGGAAAAATAATAATTAAATTATATATTTTGTTAATCAATGCTTTATAGAAACAATCCTATTATTTAATAAAAAAATAGTTATTTTAAAAGATAAAAAGATTTTAATAAAAAGTGTGTATGTAATTTTATATATTATAAAAATAAAACCGAATCTTAAAGCCAAAATTTATATTTTTACATGTTATGAAAAAATAAAGTTAAATATTAAGGCATATCTTTAATGATTCATAATAATGAATTTAAGTTAAAAAGTTTGAGTATTTATAAAAATGTTAAACTATAATTTTATTTTAGTCACTTTTAAAATAAGGACAGATATGTGAACATTTTTTTAAAAGTAGTATTTGTTGCCTATTTTAGATTTGGACTATTTTGAAACAAGATTCTGTTAGATCAGGTGAGTCTGATATCTAAATTAATTTTTATTATACGTGAATGTTTGATATAAAAGACTTGTTAAAGATTGAAAATGAATGATAAAAATGAAAAAGAATGATTAAAAGTGAAAATGAATGAAAATGATGCATGAAATAATGATGGGTTAAACAGCGTCTTGGCCGCTGGGGGACGATAACCGTACCAGCGAGGTGAGGCAATAAGAGTGGGGGCCTGCCACGGCCAAGTGGCTATAATGAATGATAATGTCTACTGTATAAAATGTGGAGTCGCTCCCTACCAAATTCTGGCTAACCGTTTAATATATATATCATTCTAACACTGTATAATAATTAAGAGTTCAGATATCATTGAATTCACACTAACTGTACTAATGAACATTGAAATATTTCCGGTGACGCATGATTATGTGAAGAAGTCAGCTGCTGGAATAAGGAGTTTAATTCATGTCTAATTTTTCTATTTCTGTCAATACTGTGTTTCAAATTTTTGTATTAAGTATTTAGAACTACATTTCAGTGTTGTTGCACTTTAATGCTTTTAGTTGCTCTGGGAGTACATTTGTTTTATTAAAAAGAAATTCGTTCAATAAATACTTTATTTTAAAAAAAAAATTTCAGTTAACAAAATTCAAAATGAGAATGTGAAAAGAAAAGAAAAGAGGCATTTGGTGGGTTTAACTCATTGGCCGGTCACAGACGCCATATACGACAATGGATCGTGACAGAAGTAGTATCAAAGCCAGGTTACAGTTTAAACCCCAGAGCATAGGATTCTTGCATGTGTTTTATATATGTTATACATTATTGCTTGAGTTATTACATGTATAAAGTATAGGATTATAAGTTTACACTATAGAGCATGTCTAAAGGAATTTAGGTGAATGCCGAGTATATCATCCTAATCTTACATTTAATGATGGTGAAAACGCGTAGATCGATCGAGAACGAAAACATGGAAGAGTTTATGGCGCAGGTAAACGCATAGATGAACGAGATGCGTCAGATGAACGCACAGATGAACGCGATGCGTCAGATGATGCAGGACCTAGCCCAAGCTAGGCAACAACTAGATCCGATTCCTCCTAGAGGGTTTGAAGATGAGGCCACCATCTTATCGAAGAGGGTTGGACCCAATGAAAGCAAATGAGTGGATTGCATCTATGGAAAAAATCTTCGGAGTTGTGCCATGTATGGAAGCCCAGAAAGTGACGTTGGCCACTTATCAATTGGAAGGTGAAGCCCAGAGGTGGTGGAATCTGAAGAAACAATGCGAAGCCCACATGGAGTGGGAACAGTTCTTACGTCACTTCCGAGAGAAGTATTTTCCCCCGTCTCTAAGCGATGCCAAGTGCACTGAGTTCCAGCAACTCAAGCAAAGAGGGGGAACGATAACTTCTGAGTATGAGCCAGAGTTCACGAATCACGCGAGACGACAGGGCCCTCACTCGGAGGTGAGGAGAGTCGGCTCTGATACCATTTCTGTCACCCCGACCCTTCACATGTCAACGATATTGTCCGCTTTGTGCAAAAGCCCTCACGGTTTTGCTCTTTCCAGGGGGTCACCCATCTTTGCATTACTCTCGTCTAAGCACGCTTAACTGCGGAGTTCTGCTAGGGTTTCTAGCACCTAAGAAAAGGTCTCGTTGAATGTAAGGGTTCAAGATTTTTCCTTTATAGTCCAGGAATGTAACATCCCGACCCTTCACATGGCAACGATATTGTCCGCTTTAGGCAAAATCCTCACGATTTTGTTTTTTCCAGGGGGTCACCCATCCTTTCATTGCTCCCGCCCAAGTACGCTTAACTGCGGAGTTCTATTAAGATTTCTAGCACTTGGGAAAAGGCCTCGTTGGCCCAGGAACTTTCTCTCCATTTTCGATGTGAGATACCAGGATATCACAATCCACCCCCATTGGAGCTGCACGTCCCCATGCAGTAGCCTGCCAACTCCGGTAGCTAGCCAGTCCTTATCAACCTGCCCACACAGTAGTCCACCCACATGTCACGTGAGACGGTAGGGGCCCACACTCAGAGGTGAGGAGAGTCAGCTCTCATACCATGAGTAACACCCCGACCCTTCACATGGTAACGATATTGTCCGCTTTGGGCAAAGCCCTCGCGATTTTATTTTTCCCAGGGGGCACCCATCCTTGCATTGCTCCCGCCCAAGCACGCTTAACTGCGGAGTTCTGCTAAGATTTCTATCACCTAGGAAAAGGCCTCGTTGAATGTAAAGGTCCAAGATTTTTTCTTTATAGCCTGGAAACTTTCTCTCCCTTTCCAATGTGGAATACTAAGATATCACAAGTTACTTATTCATTAACAGAAATCATTTCCAATTACATCATTTCAAAATTGGAATGATTTGAATGAGTTTGTTTAAAAGAAAAAAAATTCAGTCAGCAAAATTCAAAACGAGACAGTGAAAAATAAAGAAAGAAAGAGGCATTTGGTGGGTTTTGAGTCATTGGCCGGTCACGGACGCCATATACGAAAATGGGTTATGACAGAAGTGGTATCAGAGTTGACTCTCCTCACTTCTGAGTGTGAGCCCATGCCATCTCGTGTGACATGTGGGCGGGCTATTGAGTGGGCGGGTCGATAAGGACTGGCAGGTTACCGGAGCTGACAGGCTATTGCATGGGAACGCGCAGCCCTAAGGGGGGATAAAAAAATAATACCGAAAGGTCCCTACTCTTGGGAGAAGGGGCAGAAAAAGAATACCAAAAGTCCTTGCTACTCAGGGGGACAAAAAAATAATACCGAAAGGTCCTTACTTTGGGGGAACGAGAAAAGAATACCAAAGGTCCTTGCCACTCGGGAGGACAAGAAAATAACACCGAAAGGTCCCTACTCAGGGGGAACGGGAAAAGAATACCAAAGGTTCTTTTCACTCGGGAGGATAAGAAAATAACACCGAAAGGTCCCTACTCTGGGGGGATGGGAAAATAATACCAAAGGTCCTTACTCGGGGGAACAGGACAGTAATACTGAAAGGTCTGACTTGGGGGCAGAAAAATACCGAGGGTTGGGAAGCGTAGGCGATGACTTTCCCATGCTGCATTAGTACACATCCTAACCCTTATCGCGACGCGTCACTGTAGATCGAGAATCCTTCTGTGCCTTCCAGTAGAGCAAGTACAGGTGCCGTTGTCAATCTCTCTTTTAACTCTTGGAAACTTTTCTCCTGTCTCTCGTTCCAGACAAAAGGTTCTCCATTTTGAGTCAACTCTGTTAGTGGTACCGCGATTTTTGAGAAATCTTGTACAAACCAGCGATAATATCCTGCGAGGCCTAAGAAACTTCGTATCTTTGTCACTGTCGTTAGTATTAGCCAGTTCACGTCTGCTTCTATCTTCTGAGGATCAACCGATATTTCGTTACTCCCGACCACATGCCCTAAAAATACCACTTCCTTCAGCCAGAATTCACATTTCTTCAGTTTGGCGTATAAACTATGCTCTTTCAACGTGTGCAACACCTTCCGTAAATGTTCCACCTGCTCGTCTTCACTTTTAGAGTAGATTAGAATATCGTCGATGAATACAATCAAGAACTCGCCCAGGAACTCTTTAAACACTCGGTTCATGAGATCCATGAAAGCTGACGGCGCATTAGTCACTCCAAATAGCATTACCAAAAACTCGTAATGTCCATACCGCGTCCGGAAAGCTGTCTTCTCGATATTCTCATTCTTTACTTTCAACTGATGATACTCGGACTGCAGGTCTATCTTGGAGAATACTGTCGCACCTTGCAACTGGTCAAACAAGTCGTCGATCCGAGGTAAAGGATATCTATTTTTAATTGTGTCCTTATTCAATTCCCGGTAGTCTATGCCCCCAGCAGCTAGGATGCCGTTTAACCCATCATTTTTTCATGCATCATTTTCATTCATTTCCACTTTTCATTATTCTTTTTTATTTTTGTCATTCATTTTCATTCTTTAACAAGTTTTTTATATCAAACATTCACGTGAAATAAAAACTAGCTGTGCTAATGTGAAGAAGTCAGCTGCTAGAATAAGGAGTTTTAAATTATGTCTAATTTTTCTATTTCAGTCAATGCTACTATTTAAATTTTTGTAGTACGTATTTGGACTACATTTCAGTATCGATTGCACTTTAATGTTTTTAAGTTGCTTTGGGGGTGCGTTTGTTTTATGAAAAGTGATTTCTTTCAATAAATATTTTTAAAAAAAAAACATTCCAGTTAACAAAATGAGAAAGTGGAAAACAAAAAAAAGGCCTTTGGTGGGTTTTGACTCACTGGCCGGTCACGGGCATCATATATGAAAATGGGTCGTGACAATATATATCTATTTTTTTAATAAAAATTATATTTTAAAAAAAATTTACTCGTCAAAATCTATCAAACAAGATTGATATTTAATATAAAATTATGTAAAAATAAAATTTTAAAAAGTATAACAATTTAAACAAAAAATTTATTTTTTAAGCTTAAAGACACTTTAATTCAAGCTTTTCGGTTTATTGCTTTTTGGTTTAAAGTCACTCCCACAATTTACTAAACGATTTTTTTATTTATTTAGCTTAAATTAACTTTAAATAAAAAAACATAACTGGAAATCAAGTTGTCAAAGGAGGCTGTTATTATGCTATTTAATTTGGTGGGTGACACCCCAACAAACTTCTAATAAATTAGGGATTTCAAAAATTCACAAATCGATCGAGTTAAACCACTTTTAGCAGTAAAATGTGTTGTTTCTGGGACGAACTACGGGGAAAACGACTTTGTTTTACTGATATATTTTTTAATTTTTAATATTTTTAAAATTTATTTTTTTAATTACCCAAAAAAATATTAACTAAAATATAATAATTGTCTTGAATTTTCCGCTAAAATAAATCTTTTCATTTTATTTAATGAACCCTTTTTAATTTTAATCAAAAACTGAAATGTTCTTACATTCATAAAAAAATTATCCAAATTATAAAATGTATTTGAAAAAATTTATGCAAAATCAATCACCCAACTATTGTTTAGTACATTCTATATAAATTAGTACAGATTTTAATAAAGAAGAAATTAACTAATAAAGAAGAAATTAACTAACTAACATACTAATTTTACTTTAAAATTATTCATATTGAACTATACCGGTTGGTACAATACGATATTCATAACTATAGTTGTTTTCAGGGCGAAATGTGCAAAAAAGTATTATTTTTTATTTCTAATTTTAAATATATATTTTTTAAAAATTAATTCTTCTAATTACCAATATAAGAAATATTGAATAAAATATAACGATTATTTTTATTCTCAGAAATTTTGGAATATGTCCTATTATCAGTTTATATTTTAGGATTAGTCATGTCTTAATTTTTTTCAATAAATTTAGTCCAGCAACATTAATGTTTACCAAAAATACTCTTAAATTAAATATTCAAAAGATTTCATTGATTAAATTCCTTCTTAAATGAGAATAAAAAATCCCGTATCAAAAATTTTGCACAAAATCTTTTTAAAAAATCTCGCGCCGCAATCACCATAATCCTAACTCCGTTGCTAGTTTCATTCTTCGTCGCCGCCATCGCCGTTGTCGCCGCCCACTCTATTTTCTCCGCTACTAATGTTGACCTCCTTCTCCGACGATCTTCTCCACTTTCTTAGTACCGAGCTTCTCATTTCAGTAATTGATAAATTTATCTATTTAAAATTCTAGAGAAATTTCTCATTCCATTAAATTGATAAATTGATAAATTTATTTATTTAAAATTTTAGAAAAATTACTCATTCCATTAAATTGATAAATTTATCAGTTCAAAATTCAGGAAAAAAATTCTTATTCCATTAAACTTAAAAAAATTTCTAGAGAAATTTTCTCGAGAAAATTAAATTAATAAATTTATTAGTTAAATTAAAAAAATAAATTTATCAATTAAAGTAATAATTTTCTCACAGCAATTTTCTCACAGCAATGGAGACGCCGGTGATAGACGAGTAATAAATTTATCAATTAAAGTGATAAATTTCTCACAGTAATCGCGACGCCGGTGATGGAAGAGTCAATATTTGGAAGGAGGAGCCATGGCGGCAAAAAATTCTAGATCCGAAGGAGGAAGGAGCGGTGGTGCCGGAGGAGTCCAGTTTTGGAGGGAGGAGCAGTGATGAAGAAGCGGTGGCGGCGAGAGATCTTGAGTTAGTGGTGGCGACAGAAGACGATGGAGTGGCGGCAATGAGATCTTAAGTTGGTGGCCGCGACGGAGGACCGCGGAGTGGCGTTCGTATTTGTGTGGCGCTTATATTGGCGAAGGAGCGACAACTGCGACAAAAGGACAATGGAGGAGTAGAAGTGGTTGGTGATTGGATGAAGAAGGAGAAGGGGCGATGACGACGATACTTAGGGGCGACAACACAGAGAGAGAGTTAGCGCTGTTAGAGTTTCATACTGATCTTTCATTTTGAATTTGTTAATATTCCATCTTGATTTGTAGACTTTCATATCAATCATTAACCATTATAAGAATAAAGTTTTTATATTGGACAAATTCAAAACTCAAAGTTCCCATACAAAAGTATTATCTTTCATAATTATAAATTTAACTAATATGATAAAAAAATAAAGTAAAATCTCTTAAATTGGAGGAAATCAGTTATAAAAAAATTATCCTAATTTATGATATGACTAAAATTAATAAAAAAATTTTTAGTAGGATTAAAACTCTTATGAAATCTAAAAAAATAACTAATCTTCAATTTTTTTTAATTTTTAGCTAAAATATATCTTTTTGTTGTTTTTAACTAACCTCCTTTTAATTTTAGGTTCCGTTTGTTTTGACGTAAAATATTTTTAAGTAAAATATTTTATTTATTTTTTCTTATTTAGTTGATAATACTAATGTAAAATATTTGTTTAGTAAAATATTTTATCTTTTTTGATCAAATTTAACTTACAAATAATTAACTCGTAAGTTAATTGTGGAATTGCACCTTTGTAAACCTTCTTTCTATTTTTTCACTTAATACTTTTCACTTTTGTCATTCTCATAATTAATGAGATTGTGTGTGAAAGAGATAATAGGAGAGAGAGACTCTACATGCTGACGGTTTTTTTGATTTTTTTTATTGTAATTATTTTTTAAATGTTAATTAAATATCAAAAAAATATAAATAAAAAAATTATTTTTATAAAATTACTATACATAAAAAATATTTTTTATATTAAAATATTTTACGCCAAAATAAATATAGACTTAATCAAAACTGAATTGTTCTTTACATTCATTAAAAAACTGACCAAATCATAAAAAGATTTTCAAAAAACCCTATTTTTTTTATCCAAAACCAACAACCGCAGTTGACTAGTTATTATTATTATTATTATTATTATTGTGTTTCGTTTTTTCTTTTACGCTGTCAACATTATCCATTTTTCTTCTGTTGCTGATGCTTGAAATATGGCATCATGCTAATATAATACATACATACACACACACACACACATTAATATATATATATATATATATATATATATGCATCTGGTTTTATGTATTTAGGGGAGAACCGATCTGTTTTCGTGCAGCATATTGATTTTGATCTGAAATCGACTATATGGAAGCATGTAGGTCTTGCTTCGTGAGGGTTTCGTAATTTTCTCTGTCTAGGGTTTTGGTTGCCGTTCTTCAGAGTTCAACGCTATGAGGAAGAAGCTCGACACCCGTTTCCCCGCCGTGAGTGACCTCTCTCTCTCTCTCTCTCTCTCTCTCTCTCTCTCTCGCTCTGTTACTAAACGCATATCTTCAATTTATTTATTCGATTCGTGGAAATCGCACTTTGTTTCTCTGCTTCTTCATAGAGCTGCTTCAAATCTGTTTTGTAGTAGATTCCGATGCTTCATTTCTTATTTTACTGGGAGAAAAGGTAGTATTGTTCGATTCAGTTGATTTCTTGGTGTGGTGTCGATTCATATCCTCTATTGTGCGTTCGAATTTCTCTAGGCATGTCTAGTTTCTGATTATCTCTGTCAAATGGATAAGAAAAACTCAAACCAAATAGGAAAAAATTAAAAAAAAAAATGGAAATCCAAAGTTTGAGATAGAGATCAATTAACTAAGGGGACATGATAATTTCTGCGCATAGTTTGAGAGAGAGATCAATTAACTAAAGGGACATGATAATTTCTGCGCATAGTTTGCAGCTTTTGAGGTAATTGTAGTCTTGAACAAAAATAAAGAATATTATATGGGGGAAGATCTCCTGGAAACTATGCATTTTGTTAGAACAAGAATTGGCATATCTAGTGTATGCAACATTTCACTGACTCACTTGACTTCCTGTGCCACCTAAGATTGATTTCTGTGCGGATCGTATTGTCATTAGCACCGGACATCGAAAAGGAAAGTGGAGTTCTGGTGTCACTTTGGCATATTTAACCAATAGTACCAGCACCTGTGCATTCACATGCATGTTCTTCAATTGATTGAGTGAATCTCTGTGACATCATCTTAGCTTGTTTCTATGGCTTCTTTCAAGTGATCTATGTGCTTTGTGCTGATTGATTCTGTTAGTCATAGTATTGAATTTTTGTTGGGTATGAATGGTCAATGTTATCACATCAACGAAAGAAGGGAAGTAAATATCTTCTTTTTTCCTCCAATCCTCGGCCTGCCCCTTTCCACCCCAAAATATGAATAAGATACCAATCCAAACAAAGCTATACCAGACAAAATTCACTCTTATATCCTAATCAATTGGAGTCGCTACATGAATGGTTTTTTTGACATTTCACTATGTCAAGAGGTTATACTCAGTCGAATCTTTTTCCCTCATATTCGATATCAATTTAAATCTTTCTCAACCCTAACATTTCCATTACAACGATCTTATCACTTTTTTCTTACTATTGCATGTGCCAATTTTTGTTGTAAATAAACCAAACCATCATGAGTTGTTCTTTCTTCATTTAATGTTCTATTGGTGCTAATCCTTCAATTTCATTAATATTTTCATTCGTAATTCTATATTTCTTGTTGACACAGTCATTTATGCACACTCATCTCAACTACATTTATTTTATAAATTTGTTGTTTCTCAATTGCTAGTAATGTGTCGCTGGTCTTATAGCTGAACAATTTAATTTTTCTTTTAATTTTGTTAGTATTGTCGATCACATATCATGCTCGATGCACCTCTCCATTTAAGCTAATTTAATTTGTTTTTTTGGATCACATTGCCTCCGATCTGTTCATCCAAATTAACAATTGAAACGGGATAAAAATTTGTTCGTCCTTTTTTACCTCTTGGTTTTTGATCATCACTTTTTCACTACTTTCTACTTCTATTGTTTCTAAAGTTATCATATGTTATTCAATTTTAGTTCTACTTTTTTTTAAACTTTTGCAACAACATATACAACGGATATCGTTCTATTAGTGTTTATCTAATTTGGACTCAATGCTGACCTTGAATTTAATTATATAGTGATTGAAAATTCACTAATTTCTCTTTCAGATATATAATTGTAGTCACAACTCTCCTATACATGTTTTTTATTGCATTGATATGCCCCTATGCTATGAAGCACGGATACGTCGGAATAGGTGCCATAGTCGTGTTGAACACGGCGGGACATGCCAGGACACGTGTTGGACACGCCATGTGGCATATATATATATATATTTTTTTTGAAAAAAATTCCAGCCAGACGCGTTGAGGGACACCCTTGTTCAATTTCGAACACGCCTGGACACACCAAGCCCGATGATAAAATAAAAAACCTTTAGAACCTCATTGTATAGTTTGAAAAAATAATCGGCTTTTCGTCTACGCTACCCACTGCGACCTTCACCAGCGAGCTCGACGACTACAAATTACCTCAATCTCACTAGCGACAATCACAAACGACCTTCAATCGCTCTCTAAGTCAGCACTCTCCTTTTCTTCCTTATATTTTTTGGTAGCTTCTCTCTCTATTTTTTGTTCTACTTACCCGCTTCTTCTTCTCTCCTCTTTTTTTTATTTTTTGGTTTTTGCTTTTTTTGAGTCTTTGAATAATTCGACAATAATGGTCTGTTTAGTTATTTTCTAATTTTTCTCTTTACCATTTTTTTTTCTTTACCTTTTTAGTCAATTTTGTTTTTTCCTTACTTTTTTGGTCTTTTTCTTTAACATTTTTTTTATAGCTTGTTTGTGAATGTTATATTTATAAACATTAACTATATAAATAAAAATAGATTTTCTGTCGTATTCTCATCGCGTTTGTGTCCTAATATTTTTGAAATCGTTGTGTCTTGTGCCGTGTCCGTATCTGTCCTTCATAGCCCCTATGTGAATCTCCTTTTTTCTGACACCCGCCTAGTCAATATATGTGTTGTTTCTCTAGACCCCATCATTGTTATAAATCTACTAAAACCATAATATTACTCTTCTTTTCTCTTTATTTTTCTATTAATCTCCTTTGTATGCATATTGCATCTGTTAAGTCACAAAATTTTTCAAAAATTTAAACTGTTAGGTAGGAAATGGATCTAATAATGTATATCAAGTTATCCAATACTCTTCATCACCTGCGATTTTGTTTCGCACGTGGAGAGGCGAACAAACTGAATAGGGGCACCAGTACACAAGTGCATAATAACAAATATAACAGGGAAACACATCATGAGACTTGAATCCAAGACCTCATGAGCTAGAGCTTTGAAACCATGTTGAGTCATTAATTGTTCCAAAAGTTTAAGTTGTTAGGAAATGAGTCCAACAATGTATATCAAGTTATTTAACAGCTTCTATAGTTGAGTCAATGACTCAAGAATAAATCAAAATTAAGTTTCGACACAAATATTTTGATTTTGAACATCTCCTTTGTTTTCATATATAGGTACTAAAATATTTTTTTCACTCGTTAGGCCCTTCCGTAGCAATTACAATCTTATTAAATAAGTTTATTAATCAAGACACCCCCGTTAATTGGGTTTTTCCACGCCTCAATGGTGATAGCACTTGGTTCTAAATTTTACCTATTTTCATCATCATCACTACAATTTTCACCTTAAGCTTCCTTATTTTATGAGAAATCTAGTTTCATGGATGCTTTCTAAATGTTGAATTAGAAAAAGAAAAAGAAAAATATATAAAGACATAAAATTATTTGGTTAATAGACATGATGAATTCCTCTTACGCTACCCTAAGATTTCCATCATTGCAAAAGGAGTCTCAAAGGAGGAAAAATAAAAAAAAGAAGTTATTTCCTAGAAAACTTCTTATAAATTGCATTTGAGTTACATTACTGAATAATTTATATTATTATATTTCTTTCCTTCAATTTTCCCTTTTTTTTTGCATTTTGTTATCATTGCAGCACAAACTTACCTTAATAAAAAAGAAAGAAAGAGAATGAAATAAAAAGAAAGTATTTTTCATTTTTCTTCATCAATTGTCTCAACTATCTCTTTTAATGTGCTGTAACTATTTGGTTAATAAGTTTTCTCGTTAACAATTGCTCATTTAGTGTCAGAATGCATTTCAATGATAGACGTGATGCAACACTTCCTAAATAAATACTTATACTCACCAAATTTTAGGTAGTTTAATATCTTGAATGCGTTTTGTATGCCCACCGATGAAAGGGGTGACTTGAATGCATTTTCAATGCCTAAGCGACGAAAGGGGTGATTTCCATAAATGCTTCTTCATCCCTGATTGAGATGAGCTCGTAATAGCCCTTTCATTGTCTTTTCTCCAATACCTATTCACAATTTCTTATGCTATTTCTTTTGAAAACAGATGGAGGAATAACATCATTAAGCATACATTTTTTTAATGATAATTTTCCTTGTTGGGAGGGTTTGTACCAAAACGCAAATTGTTTGTAATGTGTTTTTTGTTAAGTTCGTTGTGTACTTTGATGTAGGCAATATTTTTTTTTTGTTTTTGTTTTTATTTTGTTTTGTTTTCCTTTGTCATAGATACTTCTTATTTGCCGTAGAAATGCCGCATTCCATTGTTGAGTCATGGAAGGCATGTTCCTAATGGAATTTGGTAACTATTAGTTAGTTATACCCCATTTTTTCTTAAAAAAGGTAACGTGCATAATTTTCTATTTTTGGATGCCTATGACATATGCTAAAAAATGTCTCATAAATACTGATGTATAATATGGAGACAACTCCATTATATAAATAATTTGCTACTTAGATGGATATAATTGCTATGGGAGGTCGGCTCACCTGACGACCTCGCATACAAGTCACCACACCATGTTTTGCTAGACAAACCCACATAATCTGAGCTAAACAGCTATCTGCTCGGCACGTGGCCCAACCTGACATATGGGTCCCAACTCTGAACCTAGGAAGGGGTGGTGAATCCATCCCTCAATAACCTGAAGGACATTCAACAACGTAGACGTCCATCAAGATGGAGTCTAAGCATGGTTGACCTGATTGATGGGACAACCATCTCACGATTATCTCAAAAGTTAGATCAAGACACCTTATAAATATGAGGCACTCTCTCAAAATCAGGTACACACAATATACACCCTTCATTGTGCATCTTTTTTTTTTTTTTCTCTTTTCCCTGTTCTTAAGCCCTTGTGGACTTAACCATCGGAGTGCGCTCTATCCAAGCACCTCGGTTGGGCAGTACTTAGATCTTTTTGTTATAGGAAGAGGGATCCCATTGTCATGAGGTGTCACTTAGAATCTCGAAAGTGGTTCCTGTTCTATCTCACCACAATTAACATTTGTCTTAATACTCTCAAGAGTTTTAAATTGCATTATCATACGACTTAATGGTGTGATGGTTTCAGGAGTATCGGTTAACTTGGTTAGCTTCCGTTGCTTCTGGTGGTGAGACAACCGCTGATGCGGACAAAAGGATTGGAAACCGAACCCGTGAATTTTTTTCAATCACTAGTAAACTGTTAAAAACTTATTACTTAACATGTTCTGATCATATCTATCATATGATAAACATTTGTAATGGTGTTTAATTACAATGTTGTCCGTAAAAATATGATTTTTTTAGAAGTTTTTTATAAATGCTACTGTATGTTATGTTAGTTTTAAGGCCAAATAAGTGGATAAAAATATGTTTTCATCTAGTGAGATGATTTCACTCCCTAAAATGATTAATAATGCTTCCGGATTGGATAATTTATTAAAATAAAGCAAAGCTAAGTTAATATCTGTATATATGGTGGTATCGTGGTAGTTTATATAATATGACATGCTAATAGCTAATAAGGCTTGCTGTACTATACTACCATCAACATTTCAGTGATTCAAGTGCTCACAGCCGAAAAGAATGTTGTAAAGGATCTTATGTGGTTCTTAACATTTTTCATTTAGTGGATTACCATTTGAAAAATTGTAGCTTTGGTTTTAAATCGACAAATTTAGTAAAGATTTTGGAAATTAGGATTTATAATTTAAGGATATTATGAAGAACTAAAAATATAAAATAGGAAAATAATATTACTTTTCATTTTTTAAGGAAGAGAGGATTTTTTTGACTTAAAATCTTAATTTAAAAAATATTAACTTTAATGGCTAAAATGGATAAAGGAGAAATATATAAATGTAAATTAGGATAATTCTTACTTAAAATTTTAATTTTAAAATATTTACTTTTAATGGCTAAAATGGATAAAGGAGAAACATAAACGCAAAAAATGAAATCAAAGTAGAATTTAAATATACATGAAAAAAAGTGGATGCAATGGGCATGCAAATGCTGGCTGCAAGGGCTGTTATACTGTGTAATGGCAAATACGGGTATGTTTATTGTGTTTGATAAATAGTGCCCTAATGGTGAGGCATCTCAAAATCCAAATACGTATTGACCGATATTTAAAACTTGATAATCTCACTTAACATGCCAATATTTAATGTTGAGATCTAGTTTGGCAACAATTTTCCCCCAGATTTTTTACGACCTGTTTTTGGTGTTTTTTTTTTAATAGAATTTTTCCATAATTTTTTTTTTATAAATTTGTTGTTTCTCAACTACATTTATCTACCTACTGTGGGAAATATAGGGTCAGAGATTTTACGTGTCTTGCTGGAAAAAACCTCAGGAGAGTGGTGGGAGGAGAGGAAAGAGAGGAGAGAGGAGAGAGGAGAGGGCTGCCATATATGTGTCAATATTGAGAGATAAGATGTGATGCCCTTTAGGCATCAGTAGTGGGGCTATTTTGAGATATGCTCGCTTGTGGTTAGGAATTTGGGATGGTGAAGCGTTTCTAACGTCTAAGACCGACATCATCTGCTGTAATTTCTTTACCATCTACCCTTCATGGTATTCGCCCAATAGCTTGAACTTGATGCTCAATTTGTCTAAGAAGAGTGGGATCACCGTGCTACCTCCTGCTAGTTAGCATTACCCTCTCTTCCGGAAAGACGACTTACTCCCCCAAGTTTTCAGATTGGTGCCTCACCCTAACATGGTAAATGGCTACTATATGGCCTCTACATGGTGAAGAGCCATGTCCATTGCTTGCACCTACCTGATGGACCAAACTAGCAAAATGGTCAATGTCTCTGGGTCCATTTAATCTTTTGGTTAAATCGATATCACTTGCCTAGGTGAGCATCCGTTGGTTGTGCTAAATCTTGTTTGAAGTAGTTGCCTTGTAAGACAATGGCTCTGAAGTCTGATTATTTAATTAGTGTTCAAATGAGTTCTCTTTGTGGTTTGGGACCATATGAGATAATGATTTAGAAATTAGCGGCAGCTTATTTTGAAAATTTGGTTATCTGGATGTGTTTGTTAACCTGTCTGAATCTTTGTCTCATTTTGGGG
>JAOTRH010470769.1:0-26936 GCA_034768845.1 Heliamphora exappendiculata | reverse complement strand
CTTCTTTTCTTTTTTTTCTTTAATCCTAACTGATCCTATTTCAGCCGTTTAATATTTAGGAGTAAATTTATCTTTTAATCAATTCCGTTAACGGCGTTAATTATTAAGAGGTGTTAGTGTAATTTGTTCAAAAAAATAGAATTAACTATATTTAATCAAAATTTTTAAAAAAATTAGTGTAATTTACTCATAAATAAATTATAAACTCAATGTGTACTAAACAAATGAACCCACATTTTGCTATGCTTTGTACACTTCTTAATAGTGATTACTACTTAGTATCAATTGATCAAAATCGTACTAATAAATACCCATTTGGAGAACTGTTTCTCTAAGTTCTATATGCCTTTTTAATATTTTACTAAATTTTATTATTTTAAATTTAATAATTACATAAACAAATATACCTTTACGCCAAACCCGTTCCCACTCTCTGCTCAGCCTCCCCTCACACTCTATCTCCCTCCCTTCGTCTGGTAGCCTAATCACCAGATCCGTCGCCCCTCGTCGCCGTCGTCCCTCGACGTCGCCCCTCGTCTCCGCCGCTCGCCGCTCGCCGCCATCACCGTCATCCCTCGTCGTTCTCCGATCTTTTGCGGTTTAGAGCATCGTCATCCTCCACTCCGAATGAGATCTGGAGCACCGTCGTGGCCGTCGACTCGCCATCGTCGTCGCCCCCACCGTCGCCTCGTCGTCATTCCTTGACGTTCTCCAAATCTGGTCGAAATGCTCCAGATCTGGTCGAAATGACCAGGGACGCCATCGGTGTTGGTGTGGGAGATGGCGGCGCAAGAGCTGGAGGAGCGGCGCTGGAGGAAAAAACTGATCGCGATTACGATCGGGCGATTACGATAAAGGAAAAAACTCTTTCGCCAGCGTATTCAACGTCAGCTTCGACATCATATCAACGATATCTTGCATTTTGAATTCCGATTTGGAATCAGAGTCCTTTTTTGGACCACTTGTCACAGATTCAGCATTGGTATTACCATTTGCATTAACGTTAGCAGTGTCAGTGTTTGGTAAGGGCTGAACCACAGGAGCTGATTGTGCTCCTCTCTCTCTCTCTCTCTCTCTCTCTCTCTCTCTCGCGGTAGTTGTGGTCTGGTCTGATGTTTGTGGTTGTTGTTGAAATGTTTAATTTGTTTAAAAATAATAAAAATTGTACATATTTATTTAAAATAATCTTATTTATATAAGATATTTTATTTTAAAAAATAAAATATTTTAGATATTTGTTAGAAAATGTTTTATTTATTTAAGGGATGTCTTGTGATATTTCATAATAAATAAGGCATTTGATAATAATATCTTATTTTTATATCAATTAAGATGAGATATTCATAATAAATGAAATATTTTTCAAATTTAAAATTAGAATAAGATATTCAGAGCTAAAATAAAAAATTTTCGATTTCTTATTTATTTTCGACGAATTTAATGGTGGTGACAGTAAAGAATTGTGGCGATATGGTAGTGGTGGTGGTGTTGGTTTTGGGAACAACAACAATAGTGTTAGCGGCGATGGTGACGTGGAGTGGTGTTGGTGGTGGTGGAAATTGTATATTATATTTAGAGATATTTTTGGTATAAAAAAATATTAAATAGGATAGAATATAATTTTTAATTAAAACTTATTGGAATACAAGTAGACTAAATAGAACCTAATCCAAATTCTCTCATTTTTGTATGGCTTTTTTTGGTCTTTTAGTAAAATTTTTCTATATTTGTTCAAACGATGATATTTTTTAGATATCCCTCGTTATAAAAAATTAAAAAATTAAAAAATTAAAAAAATAAAAAAATTAATCAAAAAAGATTTAGATAAAACAAAAAAAAATCACATAAAAAAGACACTTTAATGCTTTTATGTGGGTTTTTTTTGTAATTTAGTATACTTTTTTTAATTTTTTTTAAAATATCCATACTTTTGTATTTGTTTCGTCGTAATAAATCAAAAAACTAAAAAAAATTAGCTCAAACAGTCAAAAAAAATTTCATAAAAGAGAAAAAAAAACCCTACAAACAAAAATACAACAAGAAAAGCTAAACCAAATAAAGCCTGAGTTCATAGTTCAATTTTTTTCCTTCTTGAAATTTGCCCTCATTTTTATAGAAAACCAATTTTGTCCTACGGCGAGCCAAATACTTTTTCTTTTTCTCTGCAAATTCACACGCACCGAACTCTCACACGTTATACTCGGCAAAGTTTGAACCTACCATTAGGCCTTTATCTATTACAAGTGATGAAGTGGGGGATTAGTAGCATGATTGTAAATGGGATCACTAAATTAGGCTACATGGACAGTGGAATACACAATTGGAAGTGAATAAATGCAAATGGACATTAGAATTCACAATTGGAAGTGAAATAAATGCAAAAGACCTATTGCAAAAACAATTCTCAAATGTCTATATACAAAAGCTTGTAACTGTATTCCCCGAGACAGAATCGATCGACACTGGCGTTCGGGAGTCGGCAGCGTCTTTACCATCTCCAGAAATAACGGGAGAACTACTGACATTGATGAAATCCGGTTAGGAAGCCGAGCCCCAACAATGCTGAAAGCTCAAAGTAGCCAACTCTGGAGTCCAGACTCGGAGGTTCAGCATCTCAATCTTCAACCTCAGTGTTGAAAACAAAACTTGGAAACGCCGTGGTGATGTCCCTGGAAGATGATAAAATTACACACAAAGAAGATATAGTATCATACCAAAATTGTCTACCAATTCATGAAATTATAGCCTCTTGTAATGAATAGTGGATAATAAACACGACATGGCCAACATATTTTTAAATTCCCGCTTTTTTTTTTTGGAGGGCACAGGTTGTTTGGAGGTTGCAGTGACTGGGAGGGGGGATGGAGCGAAGGAGGGAGAGGGAATTGTGAAAGTGGTGTTGTTGCACTGTCTAGTAAATTTGGAAGGAGAGAATAAAGGAAAAGAACATGATGGAGAAATGACGTACTTCAAATAAGGAAGAGTCATGTGCTTCAAGAGGTTGGGGTGCTTAAGAACAAAAGCCTTCCATTCCTCGTTATTGATTCTACCATCCATATCAGAATCAGCATCAACAAACGTCTGTAAAAAGGACGATTCTTATAATTATAATCCGCTCCATAAAGGATGCAATAGTTTGAAGGAAAAAATAGGACAAACTCTCACATGGTCAATAATAGACTCAAGAAGATCATCCGATAGCTCCATTTCAGATTCCTTCATAATTGCAATCACCATTTGCTTCACCTGAGAGAGAGCAATTGCAGTCCTGCTTATAATCTCATTAATTAATGAACTTTAAGGAATGCACATATAGTTAATATGATGAAATATTACACTTACATGAATGTGTTCAATCATAGAAGCCTTTGAATATATGGGCAAAATTCACTTTAACCCCTTGTGATTTGGTCCATGTGTGGGTGCGCCGAATATAGAAAATAAACACATAACACCTTATGGTTTGTCACAAAAAACTTGTTATGTTTGTGTCTCAAATGGGTGCATGAGTTTTGACGGTGCCAGGGAGCTATTTGTGGTTACTCCAAACATCAATCAAGCCACTCTTCCACAATGACGTAAACTGAATTTATGTGAGCGTGTGCGCGCGCGCACGCACACGCGTGTGTCTATGTTAGGTTCTAACTAAAATTTGAAAGTTTAGGAAACAGGAATCATGGCTAACTAAATTTTGGAAGTTTGCTCTTCTGACCTCAACCCACCAACAACGGGGAAAAGCCATACAGAATGCATGTACATGAGAAAAATAAGACCAGTTTACATAAAATGCACTAGATAAGCAACATGACCAGTTGATTGCCTTGGAAAAAGCCTGGCAACAAATGAAAACCCTTTTTTCAAATCTAAGGATTATGTCAGTATAATCATTCAGATGTTGGTTAATAGTGAGAATTCCAAACACAAGTCAAACAAACAAGGACTAAAAACTCAATCAAAAGGATTATGCCAGTCTAATCATTCACGCATTGGTTAATGGAGAGAATTCCAAACATAAGTCAAACAAATAAGGATTAAAAACTATGGAGCAATAAATCAACAATCAGATCATTCATACACCTAAGGTCCACAAGATCCTGATAAATTCAGGCAGCCATTGTTACAAATGTCCACAGGGGGAAGTCAAATATTTGTGCTCATTGCATGTGTCATAAATCTAAGCACACAAGGGGAAGTCAATGTGGCATGATTCGCAAAATATGGGGTCTATCAACTTGAGTCAAACAGCTCATAAGCAGGCATAATAATGAAGATGCAAACTGCAACTTATGTGGCAGAAACTGCAACTTATGTGGCAGCAATTTGATTCAAACAGCTAAGCAGCCTTAATAATGAATTCAAAAGGGTTCAAAACCCTCCAAATACAACTAACCTATCAAATGCCTATGTTTCTCAGTGCATGTATTTGTTTTGACATTAGTTTTGGCAACAATTGCTAAGTTAAGAGAACAGTATACTTACTTCTTCTCGCTCGATAAAGCCAGTTTTTCTCAAATCATAAAGCCTAAACGCAACTGCAAGACATCACAAAATACCACTGAGAGGTTAAATCCATGAGATGCATTTGATTATAAGAATTAAAAGATTGCATCTGATTCCTTACACTTTATTTTGTCTTCCTTGGGCGCATAGGGATGGAAGACGCTAAGTGCATGGACAAATTCATCAAAATCAATGACACCATTTTTCTTTTCATCAAATAGATCGAAAACCTAGAAATTCAAAAGAAACAATCAAGTGAGTATTTTAACTTAACCGTCAACTAATTTTTGCTTTCAAAATAGCAATATACAGAAATCAGGCCATACTTCACTCATGCAAGATAAAAAAGAAAAAAAAAAAAAAAAAGATAATAGGCATATTCTGTACATGTCACCCAACCCATTTAATGTTAAAATTACTCTGCTGCCAAACTAGAAATCGATGTAGTTACCTTTCAACAGTGAATAAGTGCATCAACATGAAAATTAATATTTTGTTGATGCCTGACAGTGACTAAGAAAAGCAATATAAATTAAATTGAAAAAGTCCCTAGAATCTCAACGTTTGCCGAAAAGTTAAGGTTTGGTCTATAATACTGAGGAAATTTGACTTATCTAGGGGGTAATCCGTGATTCTAAATACACCACAAAAATACTAAGTATACACACCTTCTAAGTACATTCACCCCATTAATTTTAAAATTTTATCTTTTACTTTATACACCCTCCTTAATACCTTACATACCCTCATCCAACTTCCAAACTCTAACCCTACCCACCCAACCCATCTCCAGCAGCCACCACCTCCGCCAACTCCACAGCCGCTTCCACTCCCTCTACTCCATGTCGTCCCTCTTCTCCCTCTCTCCCTCCTCTCCCGCCGTCACCTCACCTCCATCGCCACCTCCCGCCTTCCCCACCTCTCTTCTCTCTCTTTCGTGCACTCTTTCCTTTTCTTTTCCCTGCTTCTCCCTCTCTCTCCATCCTTTCCCGCCACCAATTTCCCACCATGTCATCCCCTCCACCTCAAAACCGTTGCGACTTCCATCGGGATCATCACGAATCCTAACCACAACTGCCACTATCAAGAACCCTAGTCGTTGCCATCTCTCTCTCTCTCTCTCTCTCTGTGTGTTAGGGTTTAGGGAATAGGGGATCTTGGTTGCAGGGAAGAGGAGGGGAAGGGGCTCGGGAGGGATGGCATCGCAGGTGGAGGAGAGGCTGGGTGGGACTAGGGTGGTGGAGAAGGAAGGGAGCAGTGCCGAGAGAAGCAACAAGATGGTGGTAAGTATGGCAGTGGTGGGCGGCAGCAACAGAGGAAGGTGGTGGTGGAATTTTTAGGGTTGTTTTGGTGATTTGATTGAGGAATAAGATTGTAATAACAAAAAATTAATTTTGGGAGTGTATAAAGTAAAGATGTGTGTATTTAGAATCACCCTTAGCTATGAGGCATTGTTCATTTGATATATAGCCTTATCAATACTTGCGTATTACTAATGGAGCGTCCAAAACAAAAAGCTATCAGCTTAAAGGCAGAAAAGATGACAACTTTTTTTGTAGTGCTGCTTTGGAAGCATAGAACATTCCAACAAAGGTAAGGTTAACATCTTGTCATAGAGCACGAAAAACAAAAGTGGGGAAATTCTGGAATTTCAAATGGGGCATGCTTTGGCGTGCTTCGAATGTTCTATAAACCTAATTAGGATTAATTTGAGATTTATTGTAATGCAGTTTCCATAGAATATTATCGGACAAACTCACTTGGTTTTAATATGTTTTACTATTTAGGGTATTTTGATAAATTTGAAAATTGTGGACATGAGTTGTTGGAGGTCACCCATGGATTATATTGTGTGTCAAGTATTGTTGTTGGGTCTTATTAGGGTTTTTATTAGGTCTGGAAAATCTAGTTGGCCTAGATTTCTTGGTTTCCTAAATTGTGAATCATATTCCTAATAGATTTACAGAGTCCTGAACCTATAAATACTTATTAATCTTTATAATTATGGAGAATTGGGTTTCATAGAATTAGGAGATGATGCTTTGTTCAACTTTACAATAGAAGGTAATTCTTAAGGAATTGTAAGTGAGATTCCTTTAGTCTTCTTTCAATGCTCCTTTTCTTCTCATCCTCCTCTTGCAAAAGCCCTTTTCTCAGCATATCGTTCAATGTTCAAATCACCCCCACAACTACCCAATTTTAGCCACAAAAACAACTATGCAAAATCTAGAAAATAACAACCCTTTTCCGTAACCCCTGGCCTCGAGATAAATCGGTCCCACATTTCAATACCATAAAGAACAGTTGTTGTAAGAGTTGCAGCAGTAATTCCAGAAAATTGTTTGACCACTCAATTCGAAAATCAGCCCGAAACTTACCCTTTACCGTCTAAGAACAATATAAATCTTCTTCTACCTTTTAGAACCCTGATCTTAGCAACTGTCCATAGCCAAGCACACAAATCCACCAGTAGGCAGCAAATACCCAACCAAAGTTTCCTAATCTGTCCGGCATCACTTCATTGAATTCCAGTACCTAATCCATGCCATGGAATTCAACGTCCCATCACAAGAAGATCAGGTAAACAGGCATGGATATTGATTCAGATAAAACCTGATACCCATGAGTGGCTCTATTGAAAATTGATACAAGTTCAGGTTCAAGCATCCCAAAGTCTAAATCAGCAGGAAGCCTCTTGGCCCAGTGGTAAAGGACAATCTCAGGCTCCTCACCACCCGGGATTCGAACCCGAGGCCCCCCTCCCCCAGGATACTGGCCTCCTTTCTAACAAAAAATAAAAGTCTAAATCAGAGCTTTATTTATGTTGTGATACTATAAAATCTAAACAATTCTATATGCTATGTGATTTTCACAAACATTTTTACATAGTACCATTCAAAAAGGATGCATGCATCCATACAACCAATCCAACCCCCATTCTAAAATTAGACTGCCAAGGAACTCTGGACCACAAAACTTCTCCCAAGCCTAATTAATGAGACAACCAAATACACCAAGACTTCATACTTGTGCCAACATCCATGAATTGCAAAGAAACAATTCCATGACTAGACCCTGAAAGATTTGCAGTACAGCCTCCTCAACCTCAATGCACACAATTGACACATATCGCATATAGTAACACACTACCATCAAAATTGTTCCAATTGCTAATCTCAACACATATATTTGAAGATTGGCGGAGTCTTTGGACAAGGAAGTTTTTTCTTGTTGTGCCAAGTCAAGATCTATGAGAACTATGAAAATCAGCCTCAAGAAGTTAAGAAGACTCAAGACCTCCACTTCATTAGGTGTGGTCCCATACCAACTCAACTACCTCTTGAGTTTTAGGTGAGACTCCTATAGTCTTCTTTTACCTCCTCCTCTTCTCATCCTCCTCTTGCAAAAACACTTGGCTTGGCTTATTGTTCAAAACACCCCCACAAGGCCATAACTGCCCAAATTTAGCCACAAACCCATCAATCTCAACCCTTTTCCCTATTATATTCAGGCCTCAAGATAAATCAATTCCACATTTCAACAGTATAAAAGAGCTGCTGTTGGTGAAAGACTCCCAGCAGTAATTCCAGAAAATCTTGAGACCACTCAATTCAAAAATCAGCCCTGAAACTCACCCTTTGCCATCTAAGAAACTGTGTAAATCTTCTTCTAGCATATCTAACCCTGATTTTAGAAACTTTCCATATCCAAACCCTACCACAAAAATCCACTAGCAGGAAGCAATACCAAGTCAAAATTTTGCTAATCAGACCAACATTACGTCATCGAATTCCAATACCTAATCGTCGTGATAAAATTCAAAATCTGATTCTGAATTTATGAGAAGAACTGGTAAACAGGCTTGGATATTAATTCAGATAAAACCTGATTAACATGAGTGGGCTCTATTGGCAATTGATAAGTTTAGATTCAAGCATCCCTAAGTCTGAATGAGCTTTATTTATATTGTGATATTATAACATGTAAACAATTTTACATGCTATATAATATCACAAACATTTTTACGCACACTAGCAATCAAAAGGAATAAAGGATGCATACATCCATACCCCAAATGCGCAAAGTCAAACCCAATTCGAAAACTAGACTGCCAAGGAACTCTGGACTAGAAAACTTCCCCCAAACCTGATTAATGAGACAACCAAATATTCCAAGACTTCATACTTGTCCCAAGATTCATGAATTGGAAAGAAACAATCTTCATGTTAAGACAATGAAGATTTGAAGTAAAACCCTAAATTTCAAAAAAAAATAACATGAAAAACAAGCCACTCATTCAATGCACACAATTGGCACGTATCTCATAAAGTAAATTGCTACCATCACAATTGTTCAAATTGTTGATCTCGACACACATAGTTGAAGATTGGCCGAGTCTTTGGACAAGGAAGTTTTTTCCCTTGTTGTGCCTTTGTACAAGAAATGCTTTATTCAACCTTTACTATTGTGACCTATGGAGAAGGAGAGTTTTTATTTTGCTAGGCCTTTCGACAATGATTTTATTTTTCTTTTCTTTTCTTTTCTTGAATAGACCTTGAAATAAGGATGAATTTTTTTTTTTTCCTAGCAAGGCCTTTTGACAAAGAGAGTGTAAAGATTTAGGACCTTGGGACAACTGGGGAGCTTAGGCAAGAATCTAAATCACTAAAGGGAAGGACCGACCCTATCCACAATTATAGGAAAAACAGAAATAAAAGACAAACTTTTACGAAGTACAAAACTAGTCATCTTATTCTTTTATCATGTTTGAAAACTTGATTTCTTTTCAACAGAAGTGCTTCATTTATCTCCGAAGGTAAATTAAGTGAACTTGGCATAATCCCATTTGAATGTCAATCCAAATTCATAAGAATGCAAAACCATTTTCCCCTTCCATGCAATTAAATTGGAGATTTGTGTAAAAAAGAAATAATTGAAAAGGAAATAATTTGTTTGCTTTTACCCGATCTAGAAAAAGATTCTCGCCATGTGGAGTTTTGAACAATGCCAACTGAAGTTCTTCCTACCAAGAGATAAACATCAAACAAGAAATTAAAATCACCGTAGGCATATTTTTAAAAAGTACATGTATAATGCAATAACAAATGTTCACCAAAATTGACCATATAATGATTGGGTAAGATGTTGGTAGTATAAAGATAATAGAAAATCTCAAAATAGAGGAAATGTAACGAATTGCCTAATTGATTGCATTTATCTATTTCATAGTGTTTTAGGATGATCACATGATGAGTGAAAGCCAAATTTACAGTGTAAGTTTTCACCTGAAATTGGTTTTGAGTACGAGTGAAGCAATTTACTGCATGCATTTTCTGGTCAAAGATCTTTGGGTGCAGTATAAACTACACAACAGAAAAAATAAATATTCTAGAATACTAAGATTGCTTCATGAGCTTAATTTGCCCATCCATGTCATTCTTCAAGCATTGGTATAGAACTTCATTTCTCTAAAGAAGAAAGAAAGACAGTACTAAAGTTTGCAATGGTGGCAACATTATCAAGTTTGTAGAGCTTTTCTACTCCCAGTACAAAAACTCCTTTTGCTGCCTAAAAGTATGCCAAAATCCAAAATTTTATATAGCTCACAAATGACAATATTTTCTCATAAGCTTTTGGAAAAGCCAAAATTCCCTAGAATAATTTCAAACAAAAAAAGAGCGTTACACATGCCACACAATAATGTCAATGAAGTAAAGCACCCACCGTATCCCCATGTATTCCTTATGTATCTCCCCGTATCCCTCACGTATCTGAGCCATATCCAAAATTTTAAAAAAAATGAAAAAAAAAATATTAGATACTTATTTGGCGCATCATATGCGTATCCAGCCATATTAATTGCGTATCTGATAGCCATATTAATTGCGTATCCATATCCGATACGTGTACGGGGCTTATTTTGAAGTATTTGTCCTTCATAGTATATAATTTTTAAAGTGCTAAATATAATCTTTAGAAGTAACTAGGAAACTCACTAGATCATTCAATTTTCCCCAGAAGGCCAAATGGCAGTCATGTACACCAAAATTATGGCGGCACAGCTAAGTTGCACAATGTTTACTCAAATTCACATAAATTCTACAATACCCTAAATTCCTAACATGAAAAGAGGAACAGACGTAATGCAATCAAATAGCAAAAAAACACAAGTTATCAAAACTGGTCAAAGATTAATTATACCTTGTGAATTGAACCATCGTCAATAATTGAACAACTTAACTTCTTAAACAGCTCGTGCAATGCCTCGATCTCGTTAACTGTAACTGCAACACAAAAACCAAAAAACAAAACAAAAAATTATGACATCCACTTTTTCCGTCTGAGAATCGGAACAGGAAATTGAGAAACAAAATGAAATTATTACAGAAAACTACATAGAGTTTCATCGGCAAGTCGAGCGAGCTCTAGGAATCCGTATCGGTATCTCCTGGAGGGGTGATGAAGCTCGAAGCAACCAGAAACAGCGTAAATCAGAGCTTCAACTATGGCGATGAAAGGTATGAACGCAGTACAGAATCGTTCGCCTATAGTCAGCGAGCTCGATACCTATCAAATTAAACAACAGACCACCAAAAATAAATAAAACACATCAATTCAAGAACACCAAACTCGATCAAAAACGAATCTGAATGTGCTTTCGGTTGGGGAGAGAGATTGGATGAAATACCGAGGAGTTGTTGGCTCGATCCATTGGTCTCTTCTCCAACACGTCACATTTTGTTCTCTCTCTAAAACCTTCTCTCTCCTCTCGCTGCGGATCTCTGTGTGGACAACCAGCTTCGTCTTTATGAGGGGAAGAAGATGACGATGGAGGTCGGGCCCTGTATCTGTGCGACGCTGTTGCGTTTTGGGAAAATTATTGCTTGTCCCGCACCAGCACTTTCCTGTTCTTAAGATGCAATTTCCCCACGACCGCCAGGGTGTCCGAGTTTTTCTCGATTTTTTAATATTAAATAAAATAAAATTAATATTTCCTTTTTTTTTCTTTTTTTCTTTTTACGTTTCATTGCGATTGCAGAAATGTTGTTTGAAATAATTATTTTTTTATTTAATTAAATTATTATATTTTTTGACTTATTTTATTGAGATAAATTAAAAAGGTAAAAATACTCTATCAAAATACTAAGAAAAAGTTCAAGAAATAAAAAAAATTTAAAATAAGTCAATAAATTAAATTTTATGTTGGTTATTTTTTTAGTGAATTTTTTTTATCTTTTAATTAAAATTTTTATTTTTTTGATTTATTTTATTGACACAATTTTAAAAAATAAAAAATTTAAGTCAATTTATGAAAAATATTAAAAAAATATCAAAATAAACAAAATTTTAAAATTTAGCCCAAAATATGGCCAAAATAAGCATTTCTTAAATATTAGTCTTTTTTGACATTTTTAAATATTTTGATTAAAATTTTTATTTTTTTTTGACTTGTCTTGCAAAAAAAATTTAAAAAATATAATAATTTTATTAAAAGATAAACAAAATCTAAAAAAAAACAAAATAAATAAATAAATAATTATTTTTAACTGCGTCAAAATTCAAATAAAAATAATAGTAAGATAATTGCTTATAGCACGCAATAGCATGGAGCGGAACTATCAGAGCCGTCTTCATGGACGGAACACGCCTAACGCGCAAACTTATCCAGAATGGGCAAATTACTAGATAAATCTCCAAGTATAATACAAGCCTAATATTTTTAATAAATAAATAATTATAATTTATATAATGTGAATTATTTTTTATTTTTTAATCACCAAATAAAAATAACTTATCATATTTTTATCGTAAAATTTATTATCACCATATTAAGTAAAAATATTATATGAGTGTTTGGGAGCACTACTGCTAGCAATTTTAAGTTTTATGTTATTAATTTTAATTATAAATTATAATTTTTTTATAAATACTCACAACTTCTGTTATAAATTATGATTATTTTTTTTTATTTCAGTTACAAGGTACAATCTTTATCAAACACTTATAATTTATATTAAAAATTATAATTTATAAATTATTAATTTTAATAATAACAAACACTACTTTAAACTATTTGGTGCACCAAATAATTATTCTATCAAATGGTCCCCAAGTTATGGGAGGAGACAAGTAAGAGGTGACAGTTAATTAATCGACCATATTGTATCCCAAATGCTAATTGTCTCAAAATTATTTATCAAATTTAATGACGGAAAGAAAGAGTATGTACACGGTGCAATGCACAAGTCCACTTGCCAAAAACAAAAGCAATTAATAGAAAAATATCTCTTTTAAGAACCAAAAACAAAAGCAATTAATAGAGAAATCTTATAAAATAAGGTTCAAATAAATTTTACAATTAAAGTTGAATTAAAACTTTTAAATATTATATAAGTTCTTATATAATAGCTCGCAAAGTCAAATCGCCCGTCCGACCGCTCGAGTGGTCCATCGAGCGATCCATTACACCTCTTGATATCTCAGTCTGTAACAAAAATCACTGCATTACAGACTTTACCGCTCCAGCGGTCATCGGCAGGACAGATTTTAAAGTGCAGCGGCAGCGAGCGTTTTGGTAGGCTTTTATAAATAACCAGTTGGGGTTTATTTTTTAATGGCCTTCTTATTTTATCCTTTATAAAGACTTAGCCGCCACAAGCCTTTGATGTTATTGATTATACTCATAAGCTAGTCTACAACAACTTGATGATTCGTTAGCTTTCGCGCATTCAAGCCAATCATCAAGTCAATCAAAGTTTCAACAATCAGTTTGGATTCGTGGAATCACTTGAGAGAATTATCAAGCGTTAAAATTTGGTGGAAGAGTCCGTCAGTACTAAAGTCCGGTGGTGGGATCCAGCGGCGGTCAAGTATAGGAGTTGGTGCACGTAGATTCAGCAAAGACAGGCTTACTACCATTGATTGTGGGTGCAACATCGGGATTATAAGATTTATTTGTAACCAACGATTTTATAGTATTTAATTTTCTAGACTCGGAGTGGTCTCGTGATTTTTTACCCGATTTGAATTTTTTACATAAAAATAGCTGTCTCGTGTGTGATTGTGGTTGTTTTTATTTTTTGCTTGGGTGATTAATTGATTTAAACTTTTTACAGTATTTAACTATTTAAAAAAATTAATTATTAAAAATCAGTCTATAAATAAAGTTTTTCACGTCCAATAAGCATTTGTTGGCTAGTGCCTTCAGTGGACCTTTTTATAATTGACACATTCTTCTGGAATTTTAGATTGTCCTGGTTAAGAAGAATTTAGAAAAAATTAAATAAAAAATAGATCAAAAGTTGGAGGGAAAAAAAAGCATATTAAGGCCCCCTTTGGCAACTTTGGCCTTTTTGGAATTTTGGCCAAAAATGCCAAAAAGTCAAGATTATTCATTTGGTAAAAAAATTAAAAAGCTAAAAAGTCAAAAAATCAAATTAAAACTCAAACTCTTATAATATTCTATTCAAACTTTTACCACTTTTAAAATACAGTAATATTCATTATTTATAATTTATTTACTATCATTACAAATTGTATATAATTATTAATATCAAATATATAGAAGGGTAAAATTGTCCATTCTGAACAAAAAGCAGAAAAGTTAATTTTTTTTACCTAAACAACCAATTTAAAAAGTTAGCTTAAAAGCTAAGTTACCAAACAACCTATTTTGAATTCAATAATTTAACTTTTTAGCTAAAAATACAAAAAATATATTAAAAAAAACTAGTTTTTAAGACAGCTGCCAATCAAGCCTTAATGATAAAAACTCTCAAAAGCTAGCAAAAAAACTAAGTTATCAAACAACATACTTTAAATTTAATTTAACTTTTTTTTGTTAAAAATGCTAAAAATTAAAAAAAAAATTTAAAAAAACTAGTTTTTAATCCAGGTGCCAACTCTTCTAAAAAAACCCTTGCTTAAAATATGTAAATGATACCTTATTTTGTAAAGTTGTAATTAACAAAGATGACATTCAAACTTATGTCAAATCAATCCTTAGTTAATGTGACACCCTAAAAAATACATATTCACAAAATTAAAAAGACGAACCCAACAAGGAACAAAATAATGAAATCCCCACGTGTTCTAATTGCCAGATTCTTATAAAAAAAAGCTTTTCGATCGGTGACAGGAGATTTTCCAAAGTCCAAGTTAAATAGGATTTTTAAAAAAAATGTATGTATTAAAATGCAAGTCTTTTGTCCATCTTCTGCTTAGAGTATGAATATGCACATATACAGAGATAGGTAAAGAGAGAGAGAGAGATAGATTTGACCCCATATGTTGTCCCATCCTCTGATAGAATGGAATGGTGGTGTTTGATGTTGAGTTTGGTCAGGAGATTATTTTTTCCCCCAAACAGTTAATAAATTTAATCCTTTCATTGTTTAATTAATTGGGTTAACAACTAGAAGATGGTGAATAAACATTAATAAAATTAAGATACAAACCCCATATCTAGATGGGTTTGGTTGTATGTTCTTTAAGGTAAAGGAAAAAAGGAAATTCCAACTAAAATGAAAGTGCTTTATTTGTATTCATATGCGTGTGAAAGGCACTAAACATAAATGTGTGCGGTCGTTGTGCGCTTTTCTATGAAAAAAGAAAAAAGAAAATTCCACTAAAACTTTAACGCTTTGTTTGGACAGTGTGCGGTCGTTGTGCGCTTTTTTATGAAAAAAAAAGAAGAAAATTCCACTAAAACTTTAACGCTTTGTTTGGACTGATATGATATTCATATTCAAAAAGTCAATATATATATATAGAGAGAGAGAGATATGTTGCAATGAAACTCACAAAAAATTTACTTTTTAAAAATAATACAATATACAATTCAATACTAAAAAATAATAAAGTATGGACATGGGTCAAAAAACGTGTATGATAGGCCTTGTGTCCCGTACCCGATGGGCTTAACTGAGACCCGAGAGGTTAAAGCCCAACGGTGGGGGCAAAGGTCATGGTCGAAGTCCAGGGGGACTGGGACGTCTCGAGATCCAAGGGAGAAAGAGTTCAGGCCATATGGGGCGGTTCGAGGCCATATAGCCAGCCACCTGATACGCGTTCGGGTTCTAACAGTACATTAAATGCGATTTGACCGAGAAGATACATTATTTAATGTGATTTGACCGAAAAAGTACAATATTTAATGCAATTCGACTGGACATTTTTCACCCATTGAGTGCGCTGCAACTTTGGGGGCAGCATTTAGTAATCATATCTCGGCCTAAAGGACGAGCCAAGGTAATAGTATTAATCGTGATATGACCGTGAGATATGACCGTGATCGATTTGCAAAAAGTTGATCACCGTCACTAACGCAGCAGTGGCAGAGGTAGAGCCATTTTGCAAGGCTATGTGGCAGGGAGAACAATCATGAGATTGAAACAGGGATGGAACATTCTCCACTATAAAAGGTGGAGACCCATAAGCTAAATGGGTGAGATTTTTCAATAAGAAAATACCCTGTAAAATGGCCTGTTTATTAGTTTTCTCTAAAAAAATACTCTCTAACTTCATCATCGGAGTGGCCTTTGGCATATAACTGCCGACTAGCTCACGTTTTTTCTTTCTTGTATGTAGCGATCCATTGACGGATTCGATCAGACTAAATACAATCTATCAAACAAATATAATTTACGGGTCGCCCTCGTACAGAATATATGAAAGTAATAGAAAATGTGAAAGATGTAGCATGTGAGATTGAGAAGTGTTGTTACCATCTTAAAACTAATATTCATCTTCACATGAAGGTTCCAACAGAGTATACAAACTTTAAATTATGACATTAAGTGCTTACAATCCTTACTCGTTCAGTTTTTACATTTACTAAAAAGATAAGAACGTGTTACGAACCGAGTTGCCTATAAAACAAGATAAAATAATAAAAATAATATAATTAAGAGTATAAGATCGCTAATTAAAGGATTCTATTCCTCTTTTATCACTAAATATACACATACTTCTCTCTTAGTGTTTTTTTCTTCTGATCAATAATATCGAAGAGAATTTTAAACTTATTTAATTTGTGACATAATAATATTATTAGTAACAAATATAATTTATTTACATAACTTTGATTAGGGTAGTAAAATGGAACCAGGGTCCGCGGGCCGCCCAAATCTAGCTCAAGCCTGACACTATAGCAACCCGCTTGAGTCCGCTAGAGCTTGAGTATGCTAGGGTTGGGCATGGGCTAACTCCTTGGAACCCGTGGCCCGGCTCGACCCTGAAGCCTAGGTTCAAATTCTGATTCACCATCCCTTGGGATTGGCCCGACCGGTTAACCCAGTTTGTTTTGCCCACCCATTTGAACGACCCTTTTCTCTCGGGTCAACACGAACTCGAGGCCCGTGCTCGTAACAGCTAGTTTTTGAATGGACGATTGAGATTTAAAGGTCAAATTGATCCAATGGACATGCATTAAAAGTCGTTGGTCGCTCGAAGCCTGGCCTAGCCCGCGGCTCCAACAGTCAAATCTCTCTTTTTTTTTTAAATTCCCTTGAAACCCCTTTAAATACCCCATAATTCCACTAATTGCAATTCACTCAATTCTCTCAACTCTTTCTCAATTCTCAATATCATATTGTTCTCAAGTGCTCTACTGACTGTTGTGTAATTTTCAATTCAAGATCAAGTATTTAAGAATTCATGATCAAGATCAAGATTAAGATCAAAATTTTAAAAAATCGAGATCAAGATTAAAGATTAAAATTTCTTCATTCGGTTTGATTTAATTTGTGCAATTTAGTTTTTACATTATTTTATTTATTTTTATCATCTTCTCAGTTCTTTTATAATAATTTCTTTTAATATTTCTTAGGTGTTATTATAATATTTCATTTTAAAAATTTGTTCTATTTTACTTTATTTGCAATTTTAGAAATTCTACAATTTTATTTTATTTTTAAAGTTATACTATTTTTCTATGGATCCTAGATTTGGTCCTAATCATTCTAATCATATTAGTCCAGGTGATTTTATATATCCACCTACTGGAACTGGTTTTAATTCTATTCCTATTCCTACACCTACTTCTACTCCACTTGGTATTTCTACATCATCCCCTGTATCTGCATCTGCTAATAACAAAGCCTCCAACATATGACAATATTTTAAAAGAATTGTTAAAACTAAAAATGATAGCACCGTGATTATCAAAGCAAAATGTAAATTTATAATAAATTTCTTAGTGGTAACACAGTGGGTGACATTAGCCACTTACGCAGACTGCCTAATTTTAATACACAAATATGCAAATAGGTATGAGTCTAGTTGGTAACATAGCTAATTTTTCTTATTGATTCTATACGGGGTCAAGACGTGGTAGTTGATTGTATTTTAAAACGTGAACATCCCTTTACTATGAGTGAATAATTCAAATTTCAAGAGTTAGTACAAAGGGCATTTATGTATCAATTTTAAAGTTTTTCTAAAAATATTATTAGAAATAAAGTTTTACAAAAATTTGAAATAACTAAAACCAAATTAAGAAATTTATTAAAAAATATAAAAAATAAAATTTGCTTAACTTCTGATTTATGGACAGCACGACAATATATAGAATATCAAACATTACTGCACATTTTATAGATGATGATTGATTAAAATAAAAAGTTACTAACATTTTAACTCGTGCTATACACGGAACAACATGAATATATTTTAATAATTTATTAAAATATTTAATTAAATTAATAAGAAGTAAGATAATATAAATTATATATGTGGAGAAAATATTAAGCTAAAATTATTTTATTTTTATTTAGATAAAAAATTAATAATATTAATTAAGAAATCTCAAAATTATTTTAGTTTTGCATTAATTTCATGTCTTTTTTTTTTAAATAAATATAATACAATACTCGTTTACAATTCAAATTGTTCATTCTAAATTTTATTTAAAAATTTCAGTATATATAAACTAATAAAAATTGCTAATTAGAAATTCTCATTAGTCATTAAGTTCTATAATAAACATATTAAGAAAATCAAAAAATTTCTAATTAAATATATTATTTTATCTAAATAAAAATTAAATGAGTGAATGGAGTCGCAAATAAAAAAATATAAATATAAAAAGATTCCTAAATTTTGTTATAAATATATTTAACATTATCATAATTTAACATAGGAGGATTTTAAGTATATTTATAAAATTATCGTACTTTAATAATATTTGATAATTAATGCTTAAGCTTGATTTTATAAAAATAGTAGAGAATATATCTACTAGTACTTTTTTTCTATATATAGTATTAATTAAAGTTATAAATTAAATATTTAAATAGCATTACCATAATGATTAAAGAAATAATAATTAATGTTACCAATGATTTGTTGATATGTATTTTTTGTATTTAATAAATTCAAAATTTTAAAAAAAATTGGATTAAAAATTTAAATTTCAAAAAACTAACAACGTTTTGCTAAAATATATAATATAGATTTCATTTAAACATATAAAACTTTCTTATACTGGTCATATAGGTACAGAAATTAGAGGACAATTATATACATGGGCCATTAATCATTAAATATTTTCTATATTATTTTAGATAATGCTTTCTTATTATAATAAATATGTTTAATATTTAAAATATAATTTATATTTTTCTATATTTGGTACATTATTTTATATTAATTATTCTGCACATATTTTAAATTTAATTGTTAAATAAAATCTTAACAAATATAGTACATTGGTTAATAGAGTAAGGCAAGCCGTACGAATAATTACTAGTAGTGCTAAAAAAAATAGATATTTATAAAAAAATATGCATTAAAAAATGTTTAAAAGTTAAAAAATTATCATGCAATATAGAAATTAGATAGAACGCTATATATAATATGTTACAAGTATAATTAAACAAAAAAAAAGCTATTAATTTATTTTTTGAAACCCAACCAATAAATAATTACACTCCACCAACAAATGAAGATTTGGATAATATAAATATATATAAAAAAATTAAAATTTGTTATGGATCAACAAAATTATTTTTTTTGTATTTACTTTTACTAAGGGTGTATATAGGTCGATTTGATTTGATTTCGTTCTAAATTTAGGACCAAACTAATTTTGATTGGTTCTAATTTTTTGACCTAGAATTAATCCAATCATTTTGTAAAACCAAACCAAACCAGTAGAAATCGGGTTAGTTCGGTTTGGAATCATGATTCCATAAACGAATAAAAAAATTACAATGTATATATTTTAAAATTTTGAAATAAATAAAAAATAAAAACTAACACTCATATAATATAATAAAAGCTAACACTCATACAATATAATAAAAACATGAAATAAAAGTTTAGAACAATTATTTTACAATATATTTAGTTAAATAAATAACAAATATCTAACAAAAAATTAATTTACAAAAATAAATGACATATGACAAATAAATAACAATTAATAGCAATTATCTAATCTAATGACTCTTTTTTTAATTTGTAAAATTAGAAATTTTTTTATTTTTTCTACATTAATCTCACAATAATTATATATATAATATAATGGTTAATATTTTTTAGACATACTTGATGAAATCGACGATTATAATTTTAATATTTCAAAATATTAAAAACAACATAAATAGTTGTAACCAGTTTTATTCGCGATAACTCGTGATATACTAACAGTTCGTGTTTTTACAGTTATTTTTTAGACAATATTTAGTGTAGGTGGACGGATCGTGAACTATAGATCTAGGCTTGAGCTTGATACGATTGAAGTATTGATGATCACTCGCGACACACTGTATGCATCATCTAGGCAACAACATTTGGTTGAGAAGACAAGACTCCAAAAGAATTTGGAGACTATTACCTTCGAAAATCATGAGAAATTATCTTAGTTCAGACTAAATTTTTAATTTTGGATCTTTAAATTTTATTTTTATACATTTATAATTTTATGTTTTATTTGTTAACATCCTTATATTAGATGTTTTTTTTTTGTTTAAATAGAGAATAATACAAATAATTGGTAAGCTTGTAGGTGCTAACCCTAATTAAGATGTACTTGATATATAGTGATTTAATTTCTCTATTTTTAAAAAAAAAATTGTACGCTTATAAGTTATAATGTATATGATTACTTATTGAATAATAAAATTTTATGTTATATTTAATTACTTAAAGTGTTCAACTTTATTTTGTTTTATTTAAAAATATACAACTATACAAGCAAAAACAAGTGTATAAAATAATAACTAATATATAATAAGCAATAACTAACCAGTAATAACTAATAACTAATATATAATAAGTTACTAATAAGTAATAAGTTAATTACAAATAATATTATCTTCTTAAAATATTATATATAACTAATCTTTAATAAGTTACTAATAAGTGATAAGTTAATTTAAAGTAAATATAAAACTTTATAAATTATAGATACAATTCTAAAAACAAACAAATATTATTTTTTTCCAACAAATTCTCCTACAAGCTAAAAACCTAGGCCCGAGCCCAGGGCATATATCCCTAGGGCTGGGTCTTTTTCTCCCAAAACAAATTCCGGCCTGAACTGGCTCGAAATTTGGTGATAGTTCTTCAAGTTGGGTCGAGAAATAGTCGAGTCGGGCCTCTTTTGTACCGCTAGTAGTAATGATATTGAATAGATTATTAATAATATAATTATTTTATAACGCATGATAAATCAACGTAATAAAAATAATTTCTCATTTAAGAATCCAAATAAAGTCGTTAATAAATTTCAGATAATTCGGGGCTAGGTCCCATTTGGGGCTTTCGTTTTGGGTTTAGTTTCAAAACAAAAGTGGTTTTGTGATACACCCCATTTCATTTTTTTTTTCCTAAAATACCCTCCAAATTTGATTTCTCGCGAAATCAGCCAACGCCCAAATGGCTTCTAAAACCTAGCTTCCTCATTTGTCAAATACAATCGCAATCTACGAAACAAGTTCGTCTTGTTTGGCATCATGAAACCCGATTGCGAAAAGAACGAGAGTACAACCAAACTGGAGAGAGATTTTTGATGAAGATCCAACAAAAATCGTATTTGGTTGATTCAAAAGCTACAGAATTAATTTCTCAAAGAGAATTGATTAACCTTTTATAAATGAGACACTACTCATTTATTTATTTATTTTGATGGGGGAGTACACTACTCATTTATTTAAAAACACAAAAAATGAGAACTAGGACATTTTTTTCTCTGCGGTTATATTGCATCAATTTTTTTAAAAAATGCAGAAAATAAGACTTAGAAAATGAGTGTTGGGAGACAATCTCATTCTTAAGTTCGTTGGAAAAAATTCAAAGCAAAAAATATATATATATGTTCGATGATCCAGAAAATACATATTTATTAACTTTCAACAATTATAATAATCTGAAATTACAGGAAAATGAAATAACAGAAATAACATGAATAGAATTTGCAATCCGAGTCCTGCAAACGCAGTTTCCTTAAGAATGATTCACCGCCTACCGAGGGTGTTGTAGGTTTTCCACCAGCGTCACTCTTCAAGGATAAAACGGCTACACGATCGTTGGAACACCACCAAGGATCAGCTACGAACGTATTTCGTCTGTCTTTCTCTATCTTACAGTTTGCAATATAATCTGAGTTGTATCTCTTCTTTCTCACCTCTACTGTCTTCCCTGTAATTTTTGCTATGTCTGTTTTCCTCTGTCTGCCTCTTCTTCTCTCTGTCTTTGGAAAACTGAATGGGATGACAGTATATATAGACCTTCTATTATGGAGGGAGTTACAGGGGAATCAATAGCCATGAATGGTATTGATTTTCTAGATTCAATTGCTAATTGAATGGCCAATTCAATTGCAATTGAATTCTAGAATTTAATGGCCAATGAATTCACAAAATTTCAACAACGAGAACTTTGATAAATGCAAGAAACGAGAAGTATGCTAATTTTTCTATAAGATGATTGTATTGCATCATTTTTTAAAAAAATGCAGAAATGAGCAGAAAATTAGACGCAGAAAACGAGAGTTTTGATAAATGCAGAAACGGAGAATTAGGCTAACTTTTTCTATAAGATGGTTATATTGCATAATTTCCCTTGATAATGGAACTAAACGAAAAGTTTACTATTTTGAAAAACATTCAATTTCTATCTCATCCATAAATATATATGACCCGTATATATCTATATATCTGTATTGACTGTATTGAAGACGGCAAAATAGGCAATAAGTGAATTAAAAATTTTAAAAAGGACCTGATAAGATAAATAAATAGTAATTAGGACTTATTCTAAAAGAACTTCATAAAACATGACTCAAACCCAATTTACACATAAATTTATAACATAATGATAATTTTATTACTAATAAAAGAATATCATTTCTGGGCATTTAAACCACAATATGACACTATATAAAAGTTGTAATTCTTAAATAATAAAATAATTGAATATTTGTTTTATTTTTATTTTCAATATAATTCTCCAACAGTATGTGTGTGTTTGTGTGGTCTCTAAGAAAAAGAGGAAAAAAAATCCTCTAAACTATAGTGCCTTTTTGGCATTTTTGGATTGATGCATGTGAAACTCTTGAGTCTTGACTTGTTGCATGAGGTTAATAAGAGGTCAGGACAAAATGTCCACTGTCCCAGGTGTAATAATACTTTGGGCCTGTTTGATTTTTGAATTAGGAAGTAGGATTAGGACCTTGAAAGACATGTGGTCCACATGATTTGTGAACTTGATTAAGAATTTGATTGGCAATTAGTTTAAATTTTTTCTTTTTTTATGTGTTTTTTTTAGCTAAAAATTTTAATTTGGTTCAAAGTAGATTATTTGATCCTTTAAAAAAAAATTAGGTTATTTGGTAGCTTAATTTTTAAGTTATTTTTTTAAAGTTGCTTATTTGGGTAAAAAATTAACTTTTTATTTTTTTGTTCAAATTAGATAATTTTGTCTTTTTATATATTTAATATTACCAGTTATATGCAGTTGGTAGTGGTAGTAAATACATAATAAATAAGGAATATTATTATATTTTAAAAGTGGTTAGAATTTGAATAGAGTATTCTAAAAATTAGAGTTTTGATTTAACTTTTTATTTTTTTTTTTGTTTTTTGGGCAAACAAACTATGTTGACTTTTTTATATTTTTAGACATAAAACTAAAAAATCAGAATTACCAAATGGCCCTTAAGTCAACATTTGTTGCGTTTTGGATTAAAATTTGAATTGAATTAAGTAGAATTATTTTATATTTAGTCTCTCATTTATGAGATTAATTATCTAATACTAAATAAAAGGTACTATTAGATAGTGTAGATATGTTAAATTATCTAATCCCATTTTATTATCATGTGGCTTCACATATTTTTCCCATTCCTAACTTTAATTTCATTTTTTCTAATCCTTTTGAAAAATAATCTAAAAATCAAAAGTTAAAAAATATTGTAATTAAAATAAAAGAATAAGTGGTTATAACTTGTAACATAAGTTGTAAGTGTTTAAAAAATATTATCGTCTATATCTAAAATTAGTAACAGAAAGCTACAAGTTACTAGCAACAACTTTGCCGGACACCCTCGATAATATTTTATCAAATGGCGTGAAACAATTACAAGTATTGAATATAATTGAGTTTTATTGAATCTATTACATAATATTTATAATTGTTGGATCAGGTGTCTTGTATTCTACAGGACATAGGTGGAATCTTAGGTTAGAGAAGACAGAATTAAAAGATTAATTGGTAGAGAGAATAGAGACATGTATTGAACATTCGACGTAGTAGAATATTTTTTCTCTCGTTTGTGAACTTAGGCCGGTGTGGGCCGAAGATAAATTCTCAATTATTTTTTATTTTTTATTTTGTGTGAGAACTTTTGCTTCCTTTTGTGTTCGGAGATTCATGATCAAATTACAACAAGTGGTATTAGAGTTAGGTTGAAAATTTGAAGTCATGATAGATAATTAGAACAAGGTACAATTTTTTAATTTCGTACTGTATAATTAAAAAAAAATTATATTTATACAGGAAAAAAAAAAAGAAACAATTCGTAGCTTGCTGCTGCACGTTTGGGAGTTTGAATGAAGGAGATCGATGCTCTTAGAGAAACGGTAGTTGGGAAGCCAAATCAAGAGTTTGCATCAAACAGGTCGTAGTAAAATTTGTATACAGTCATCCAGCAGAGACTTTTTTGCTTTGATGTGTTCCCTTTGGATGGGTTGTCATCCAGTGTAGTTTGCAATTTATTGATGGTTTAGAATTTTTTGTTATATCGAATCGTATATATAATAAAAAAATTCAAGACGAATGTGTAACTTAAGATTTTTTGGTGCTACAGATTCATTGATACGGTTAAAATTTTAAGATTCTAAATGGTTAAATGAGATTGGAGAAATTTGACATAAATCAAGTTTGATAAGAAATGATCGGGTTTGATTATAAGTAATCAGAGATAATTGAGAGTAATCTAGTTCAATCAATGGTGAAAGGCTAATCATCAACGGATAAAACTAAAATTTTAGTTGCAGGTGGAATCAAATCAAACGGAAAAATCTTGATTCGACAGATCATTGGTAATTAATACACTTCAGTAAATAGGTGGAGTAATGACGAACACCTCGATAAATAAGTGTTGGACATCTCGGTGTAAAAGCGCAGGTCATGCTGGTTTGAGCGTAGTAAATTGATAACGACAGTAGAATCGATATCAACACTAGTTATTTTCAAAGTAGTTTGTAGAAATTCAAGTTATGTCTTATATCTTGTAAACCCATATAATTTGGATTTCATAATTGTATAGCGGATAGAGCTTGAGAATTTTTATCTATAAATACGAGTCTTATTATTTTAGTAAGTTTGTGGAGAGTTCAATAAAAGAGCTAGAGATGTTGGGAGAGATATAAAAATATCAGGGCCATAGTAGTAACTTTTGAGCAAGAAAACGAGATTTGTTTCGGAGCTCGAACAATGTGTGTTAAATTTTGAAGTATTTTTTATTTCAAAATTGTACACTCTACGATATAATGAATTATCTCACATACTCATAAATATAGATAAGTTATGCCAAATCATATAAATTTTTGTATTTATTTTTGTGTGTGCATAATTTTTGCTTCCATTCACATAAATTGAAGTTGAAATCCCAACAATAATTGTGTCACATCTTTTAATAAATTAATTTTATACAATAATTTTCTTACAATAGTATTATTGTGTAATTGGGTAATTTCATTAGGTAGTATTATTGTGTAATTTGGTCATGGTAACTATTGAGCCTACAATGCGTTGTTAATAGATGAGTGAGAACAAAAAATAAATATAAATACACTTTTGAGGTAGGAATTATTATATTTACATATATCAATACATTTTGAACAAATATTTATACATATCATGTTTGGGCTAATTTGAGTGATTTTGCTTATTTTTGTTTGTTTTTGAATTTCTTGAATCTTTTGGATATAATTTTTTACTTTTTTGAATTCTTTTGACGTGATAAATCAATAAAATGAACTTTTTGATTAAAAGACAAAAAAATTACTAAAAATAAAAATAAACAAGATAAAATATAATTTATTGACTTATTTTTATTTTTTTTAATTTATAGTGTTTTAGTTAAAATTTTTAGTTTTTAAGTTGTATCGATGAGAGAAGTTTAAAAAATAAAAAATTTAATTAAATAATAATTAATTTTTACTAAAAATAAAATTAAACAATTACCCCAAACAAAACTATATACCTGCTATTCATGATAAATAAGCATTCATTAAAATTTTCCTTATTAATAATACTGTCTTTATATTTGTGAGAGTAATTATTCCGAGATGTTTAGAGTGTTATGCGTCAAGTTTATATGGTATTTTTATTTAATATAATAATAATAAATTTTATAATAAAAATATAATAATTTATTTTTATAAAATAATTTATATTATATAAATTATAATTATTTATTTATTAAAAATATTACATAATATTATCTATATAATACTTTAAAATTATTTAATAATAATTTTCCTATTTGTGGTGGCATTGGCAATAATGTTGTCTAGGAGGAAGAAGTTTCTGTCAGATTCCGTGAAAGAAAGTCTCTTCTGTCCACTAGTACATAAAAGCAAGGGCCAAGCAACTTTCGTTGTGATTTTACATCATTAGCCTTGATGATATATAATAAGGATTATGCTATTCATAGTTTAAAAGATTAAGAATAATAAATAAAAAATATATAAATATATTTATAAAGTGTATTAATACTAAAAAAATAATATATTTTATTTTTAAAAGTATATTAATATTAAGAATTTTATATCTTTACTAATCTATTATTCACCATCTAATAAATAATAATTAGTATGACCTATATAATAATTGCCAACTATTAATTCTTCAATTTTTTTGTCATATTAATTTTATTTATTTATTTTTATTTTTTTAACGGTTAAAATGCTAAAAATGCTCATTTG
>JAOTRH010470758.1:0-26939 GCA_034768845.1 Heliamphora exappendiculata | reverse complement strand
TTTAGGTTCTTGCAGAATATAAGTTTTATGTTCACAGTTTAGATGGAAATGGACATACCATCGGTACGACTGTAGCATATAGTTTTAGTAGACATGCCTTAGTTACAGAGAATATATAATAGCATCGTCTATTGTTTTGACTCTCTATACTAGTACACTGTGTGTGTATTGAATGGAATATTTGAGATAATTAATTTAGTTCTGACAACTAACTATATAAATTAATTCACACTCCAAGGTTATTATGAGTAGTGCTTATCCTCTTAATCCTAAAATAATCATTGATGTGCGTATATTTAATATTCGTTGTTTTGATTTATTAGAGGGTGCGATCTTATATGAGTCCATATTTTCAGTGAGTTGGATAGCGGTATTTTTATATAGCAAATATTAATTATTGACGGAATCCACGTCTCGAAGATCGGGATTGAATTTACCCTCTTAAGGATGTTTGTAAGTTTTGACCAGGTCAAACCCTGCAGGTGAATTTAATTATCCGGCGGTCAAATAAGTTAAGCGGAAGGGCTTAAGAAATATCAAGATACCGATTAAATTAAATTATCAGTAATTAAATTTAATTAGCGGCTATTAAAAATCTTAACGTGGGGAGAAATAGTAAGCATTTAATAACAAGAGCTCAATGCAAGAAGGTCTTGAGATTATAGGTCAGAGTACAATTATAGTTCTTTAGTGGTGTGAACTATAATTCAATCTTTTCATAATTGCATAAACCTCTAGTAGGTGTCTGTGTTCCACTAGAAGTCTAACTCAAATTACTCCCCAGGTCCCTGCTATAGCCCTATATAAATGAGGGTAGTTTGAACCAGTTTGAAATTGATAGTTCATATATCATTATCATTGAGGTATAATTTTTTTTTTTTTTAAAGACTTAAATATATCGGAGTTCTGTCGGTGCATGTTCTCGGATGATCGTATCCCACATTACGTTCGAGGATCGCATAAGGGAATATAGTAGAATATATGACTGGAGTTTCAACTCAGAATTAAGTCGTAGTTGAAGATTAGATCTAGAAAAGGTATTTTTCTAAATTAACTTTTGTTGCACGGGTTTATTTTTGATCGTTCGATGTTAAAATTTTTATCTGGACCCCGTTTCGGCATTTGTCCGTCTAGTTATTTTTTACCAAAAATTATTTTACAAAAACCATGATCTAGACAGTTTTTCCTCCAACAAAAAGAAAATTGAAGCTACATTGCAAGAAAAAGAAAAAAAATATAAGTGCTAGAAAAAGAATATTAAATTAATGCTGAAAAGAAATAAAATAATAACTAATAAAGGAACTTTAAACTAATAAAATAAAGTAATAAAAAGGAAGTAATCACAATTATTTTAATTAAAGGATATACATGTAATATTGACAATTGCATTCATATAATGTAAGTGCTTTGTTTGTAACATCTAACAATATTAATAAGTTGTAGTTGTCAAAAATATTAGCACTAATTAATAAATATAAATAAAAATGACAATGTGCTAAGTGTGAGTGCAAGAAAATGAATAGCTAAACAATTAAAAAAAATAACCAAATTACATGAAGCAAATAGGATTAGCCATGTAAATGAAAGAAAATGTGAATTGAAAATAAATTTTAATCTGATCACTCCAAAAGAGAGGGAATAGAGTTAGAAGGATCGGGGGTCCAAACGAGGTACCTGGATTGCAAAGGTATCCTCAAGTCGGGAAATGTTCTTCAATGATCCAATCCTCGAGTGATGATCCAAGCCAATGTTTTAGAACCTCAGTATCGAGGGTTTAGCTCTCAGTATTTCAGTAGGGTTTCGACGTCGAGGCTCGGAATTGCTCAGCGACTCGGTAGAGCTTCTCTCACTAAACCTGTCTCTCAAATTCTGTCTTGAAAACGTACGCTGGGGTACGGTATTTATAGAATTCTTCAACCAATGAGATGCTGTCACGTTTTGAGACATGTCAGGCCATTTGGAGTTGGTGGTCGCCAAGTTGGAGGTGGCGGTCGCCATGTCTAAATAAGGTTTCACAAGATTTTATTGGTGGCTGCCACAATACAAGTTGGCGGTCGCCAGATTGGAGATGGCGGTCGCCACTTTTGGCTAGGGTTTCCAAGAGATTCTATTGACGATCGCCACAATGAACATGACAGTGGCCACATTGGGAATGACTTGCATGGCAAGTTATCGGTGGTTGAACATAATTTCATTGGTTTGAAGGTTTTGGGTTTAAATACCGAGCTTGGATCACTTTCCGAGGATCGAACTGAAGTACTATTCTAACTGTTTTCATCATCGGATTCACTTAAGATTGAGCAGGATAAAATTTGGGTGTCTACAAACGGGCAAGCACCAAAACAAATTTCAGATTAAAACTTTTGATATTGAACAATGAAAATAAAACTTAGTAATACTCCCAAAGTTAGTTTTATGATTATACATTTTGAAATCGGATTGGATGATTTCAGTTGCTACAATAAATTTTTGTCAACAATCTGTCATGATTTTTTATTTCTAGTCAAATCTCCAACACAAGCATTCTGCTGTATTTTCAAATGTTAAAACTTGATCGTAGTGTGGGCTACTTTCTTTGTATTTTTCAAAACTTTTCTTAACTCTACATAGGGTTTCAAAGGTGTGAAAACCCTAGCTAATAAGCCAACTTACTAATTAATGAATTAATTGGCATTAGGGTTTATAACTGCATTTAAATAGGTTACAACAGGGACCTATGGAGTAAATAAAATATGAGTTTCTAATGCAATTATGATATTCTACATTAATCCAGAAGAAGTTTTATAAAAATATAAATTATAATTTATTCGCCTAAAGAATTATAATTGCACTCCCAACCTTATTCTCAAAAATCGTAGTATTCGAGTTGATGAAATTTAATGCTTATTTATTTTTCCAACGTTAAGATTACAGATATTCGCCAACTAAATTAAATTACTGACAATTATATTTAATTAGTTTCTTCAAAAAATTTATTAAGAGCTTCTACTTTACTTACTTGACTACCATATTATAAAATTCATCTACGGAGTTTAACTCGGTTAAAACTTATAAACTTTTTAAAGAGGGTATCATCAATCTCGATTTTTTAGGACGTGAATTCTATCAATAAATAAATTTTACTATATAATTAATATCGTTATCCAACTTACTGAGATTATTGACTCGTAAAAGATCGCACCCTCTAATGAATCAAAAATAATAAATATTAAATATACGTGAATAATAATTATTTTGGGATTATATAATAAGTATAAAATTTATTACCCCAACTTGGTGCTATTCAATACACATAAAGTGTATTAGCACAATGAATAAGAACAATTGTCAAACAATTATTATTCTCTGCAATCAAAATAAACCTACTAAAATATTGTGCTATAGTTGTATCAATAGTTTGCCCAATTCTATCTAATACTGTGAACCCAAAACTTATATTCTATAAGAATCTTTAATATGATTTTCTGTGTGTAAGTCAAAATTTACACACTTGATTAAATACTATGGAGAATAAAAAATATTCATGCACGATATTAAATAAATAATGAAACAAAAATACATTACTCATTAAAATTTTTATAAAATAAAGAACTAATTTTATTAATAAATAAAATTAAATATTAAAATCTAAAATCATAATCTTTCATATACAACCCTAACAGTAAGAAATCTTATGTGCCTCGGCTCACGTTATTTGTATAACAAATTTTTAGGTGTTACGACGCAGGAATGCCTTAGAGTATTACTTATGGATGGTTTAAAGAACTTGATTCTATGTACTTTTAGAAATTGTAATTGAAGGTGTAATTTCAAATTGGATGTTGGTCGGACTATGCAAAGGTGTTCTTTGAATGCTAAATTCTCCATCTTTTGGATTGTAAGGTCTTAAGACCATAAATTTGATGTTTTTGACTGAATGGAATGTCTTTTGATCCTCGTCGGAGGTTTTTGGAGTTGAGATTTTGAGAGTATTTCCACAAATGAAAGTTGATTTTAATGATAAAATAAGGTTCAGACCCTATTCTTTAAAAAAAAAGTAGCTGTTGAGATTTTGGTTTTGTAAAAACATGATTTTTGAGTGGCTCTTGGGTGGGTGACCACTCGAGCGGCCATGGGTTCGCTCGAGCGGTCATCTACCTGAGAGGGGGGTTTGTCTCAGTCAGGTGGCCACTTGAGCAGTCGTGAGCCCACTTGAGCGGACCCACTTGGGTTGGTGTGGAGCTTTGCTTTTCTTTTTATAAAAGTATCATTTTTTATCCGAGCTCCATTCCGATACCCCTTTATGTTTAAATTGAAATTCTAAGAGGCCTCTTTTTAATGTTTTGACTCTCATTTTTAAAATCATTTTGGAGAAAATGGTTTTACTTGGAACAGTGGATGTAAATCGGGTCTTCTTATGAATGTTCCGTTTGGGTTTGATAAATCTTTACAGAATGTGATTTTAAAATTATGGGACCCTTTTTAGTAATTCCCTAGTTCTTGAATTTTGGAGATATGACAGATTGGTATCAGTGCTCTAGGTTCGAATACCTATGAGCCGTGAAAAGTGGTTACACCACCATACAGTACTTGGAGCTTATGCTTGATAGGTATATATTGACATGTGTGTGTTAGCATGTTGAAGTAATGAGAAGATGATAGAGTGTGATAACAATGTGTTATGTGCTATATTTTGGCATGGAGGTTAAACTTGGAAATAACGTGTCTTGCCCTCGGGCACGTCAACTAATTTGTGGTCCAAATTAGAAAGACGTTTGACCGATGTTATTTCTAATGAGAAATCTAAATAAATTACCCCGATTAATGTTTCATTCTTATTGGGGCTCCTCGTTATGTGAGATGTGATATAGTAATCCATAGGTTGTTAGGTGATAACTTGACTAAGTGTGACTTGTATATTGAAAGCATGATGTCATATCAAACCCTTGTATCAATCCCTTCTTTAATTTTTTATTATAGAGTGATTCTTCCGAGGAGAGGTCGTAGTTGTGTTACGGTAGGGGCCGCGGGTTTGCTCAGGTTCCTGAAGATGGGGAGGCAGATTCCCCTCAAGAGAAAGTTAGGGGTGTTGAGTTCATGTAGGAGATGATGAACACCATGTGCACTTTGACCGAGGCAACAAGGGGAGGAGTTAGAGCTCTTGAGCATAGGGCCACTTTTGCAATGAGGGAGTTCCTTTCACGAGGAGTTCCTTTCACGAGGAGCTCTTGAGCCTAGGGCCACTTTTGCAATAAGGATGTCTATACAGAGGAGTTCCTTTCACGAGGCTAAGTTTACTAGACTGTCTTGTTTTTCTCATCACAGTACATAGTCAGAGGGACGCTGGTTCAAGAGGCAGAGACCGTTCACCTCTAGTTCTTCACCTACTGAATCCTATCAGCAGAAACAATATTCCGCACTAGCTCCTTCTATCATTTCTTTGGGTCGGTTGGAGCGCAGAGAAATGATTTGTTTTACATACCAACAGCCAGGTTACCGCGCCGTCAATTGCCCACAGAGGGGTCAGTCACACAGCCGTACACCGACTTAGCTTCTAGGGGAGACCCCTTGTCAGGGTTATATACTAAAAATCAATTTTGAATTTTTGGTATTTAATTTTATTATTTAATAAAATTAGTTTTTTCATTATATGAGAATCTTAATGAGCAAATGCATGTGTTTCATTATTTATTTAATAGTGTGCATGGAAGTCCTTCATCTTACATAGTAGTTAGTCTGATATTTAGAGTTCGGCTTATACACGGAAGATCGAATTATAGATTTTTATAGAATGTAACATTGGTTCACAGTCTTAGATGGAATTAGACATATCAACGGTACAGCTGTAGTATAATGTTTTAGTAGATCTGTCTTGATTACGAAAAACGGTAATTATTTCAACAATTGTTCTAACTTATTATGCTAGTACACTTTGTGCGTATTGAACAGGGCCGCGTTAGGGTAGTTAATTTTATACTGATTATATAAATTAATTTACACCCATGGTTAATATGAGTGCTTATACTCATAATCCCAAAATAATTATTAGACATGTATATTTAATGTTCATTATTTTGATTCATTAAAAGGTACAATCTTTTACGGGTCTATAATCTAGGTGAGTTGAATAACGGCGTTAGTTACATGGTGGACATTAATTATTGAGGAAATTTGTGAGATCCTGACCCGTTTTCTTTTTTCGATGTTTTCGGACGCGCGTTACATGTTTTCTTTCGAGCAAGTTTTTACTGCTTTGATGCATGATCGGGCTTAGATATGCATACGAGGTAGGTTCCCGGAGCCGTGGGCCGCTGTGGCACGAATTTTGAAAATTTTCAAAAAAAGATATTTTGGAGGCCTATAAATATCTAGAGTAAGATATTTTCATAAAGATATTTTCCAAAACTTTTCCAGTTAGTTTTTTTGTTTTCTCTCTGCCTTCTCTCTAAGTTCTCGAGGGCCCGGAGCTCGGTTTTCAGCGATCCAACAGCGGATTCTTATTATTGGCACGGTGGACTACGCATTCATCTGGACAGAATTCTATCCCGGCGAAGCTTGGTTTTGCACGTGGATTGAGGCATCAAGTTTTTGACTCACTGAGGTAAGATTCTAGACCTTACTACTGTATAAGGGTGCTATGGGTAAACGTGTGTGCTTTTAACGGGTAGATTGTTGTAGATCTGTGTTTGTTTCAAATTTTGATTTTTGCGTTAAAAATCGATTGTTAGTCAATTTCGGTGGATGGAATCAGGTATCGAGGGTTTCTTTTGAGGTATCGGTGTTAGGCCTATTCTTGTGGATGTTTGTGGGTGTTAGATCGGTGTTCGGAGGCTTCGATTCGGGGTTTTGAGGGCTGAAACCAGTAGCTTAGAACCTATTTTCTGCTTGATTCAGTTTTTGGATCGTTGTCGGTTGACCAGCAGGGATGGCCAGTGGGGGATGACCAGCGGAGGGTTGACCAGCGAGGTTGACCAACGGAGGGTTGACCAGCGGGGGATGACCAGTGTTGTTGGGCATTTTTAGCCCCTTTTCCAATGTGTTTTTCCAGTCAACTAGGGGCTGGGGTCCAGTCGACTGAAGTGCTGGGGTGTGTTTTGGTGATTCTGTGGTTGGGTTTTGATTTTCGATTGGTGTCCTATGGTATTAAATTGATTAACTTATGGGATTTACTTGATTTAAATACCTGTGGATTCCTTTTAGGGTTTGGTCGGTTGTGTGGTGGTTTTGGGGGTCGTGTTGTAGCCTCGGGTGTGCATTTGAGTGTCGCCCTCGTGGGTCTGGTAGATACGATTTGTGATGCACGGCTAGGTGCGTGGTTTGATGTTGTGTTATGTTGGAACGGGTGAGCGTCGTGGGTCTATGATGGCCGTGTTGGGAGTGTTTGGGCCAGTGGTGGTCGTCTGGGTTGTCCCGTAAGTGGATGTCAATTTTGATGGGTGGTGTCGTGATGTGATTTTACATGGTTATGTGCATATTTACAACTGTTTAATTATTTACGGAATGCGTAATTGGATTACGCGATTGTGATATCAATCGTTATGTGTAATGCGGTTTGTGCTTTAAAACTTAGAGTTTTATAGGCATGTGACGTGGTTTGTGGAATGTCGTGTTAATACATGGTTATATGTTTTAAATCCCATTGTAGGTTTGCATATGTGTATGATATGGATGAGATGAATCTGTGATCCAGTAGATGTGAAATCTTGGTTGATGATGCACGTGTGCGTGTGTTGGTGAACGAAGTAGGCAGTGAAAGCCGGTGAACGAGGTAGGCTATGAAAGCCGACGAACGAGGTAGGATGCAAAAGCCGGTGTATTTGGGGCTGCGGTCCTGCGGTGAAAGTTCGAGAAGATGCATTTGTTGGGGCTGCAGTTCTACGGTGAAAGTCCGTGAAGATATGTGTTGCATGGGTTGCGTGTGCGTGAGTGCGATATCTAAAGGCTGAAACGAGGTCCTGAAGAGGCACGTGTTCATGGATTGCATGTATTGCATTTTAGGACGGATAGACCAATTTTCTTAAAACTGTATTATTGGCCTACGGGAGTCGAAATACTATATTAACGGCCTGCGGGAGTCGAAATACTTGAATCATTTTTAGGGCTCTGATGAGTCGAAAAATGATTTTTATCCTCGCTTTTCCTTGCATGTGAAAATGGTTTTCTAGCTCTGGTAAGTCGTGATCTAAAACAGTTTTAAAATTGTTTTATTGGCTTGAAAGAGAGTCAAAAACTGCACTTCGTTTATCGAGCATGGTTAGGTTATACTGCATGTGTTGTTTAGAATCTGTTGAGCTTTGGCTCACGGTGTGGGATTTTTGCTTTTCTTCGGGTACCGGTCACGCTGGTTAATCAGGAGGTGCAGGAGAGGTGGAAGAGTTGTAGTCTTCCTTTTTGTTAGCTTTTACATGTATGCTTATAACATGTTTATTGGGCGTTAGAACCGTGTAATGTTGCCGTTTGGGGTTTATATACAATGCATGTATGGTTTTATTTGAGAGTGTATTCTCGGGTTGGGTGTATGTTTGGTTATTTATAGGTGTTTCACGTGGTTCAGAGTTTGGAGCGTGACAACTTGGTATCAGAGCTTTGGGTTCGAATATCTATGAGTCGTGGAAAGAGGTTGCATCACCATGTGAGGTTGATTGCGTGTGCTTGACTGCATGTGTTTAGATGTTTAGTTAACATGAACGTGATGGCATGCGGGTCGTATGTGGATAATGTGTATATGTAAGCATGGGGGTTGAATCTTAGGAGTGATAGTCATGTTTTTGGGTGTTTGGATTAACAAACTTGGGAGCCAAGTTAGAAACGCGTTTAGTTGACGTGATTTCTATCAAGGAATCTGAATAGGTTATCCAGATTAACGTGTCATTCTTGTTGGTTCTCTCGGTATATGTGGGTTGTTTAGCATGAACCTATGTGGCTATGTGATAGCATGCTAAGTGTTTAGTGTTTATGTTCATGCTATGTATTGCATCTTATGTATTGTTTCGCTTTCATATAGACGTGATGTCGGCGAGGAGAGGGCGAGGCGTGGTCGTGGCCGTGGCCGTGCTGGCCAAGGGGATGTTCCTATCCCTGATGCTGGGGATGCTAATGCTCCCCAGGGACTGATGGACGCAACGGACCTGTTGCGTGTGCTGGTTGGTTCTATCCAGTAGTTGGTTGCTAGGGGTGAGCCTGTTAAGGAGAGGGTGCTTGAGGCGAGGGCTACAGTTGCGATGCGGGAGTTCAGACGCATGGATCCACCTACCTTTGTAGGAGATCCTGATCCTCTTCTGGCGACAGAGTGGTTGGAGTTGACGACTCGGATCCTGGACACATTGCAGATTGTGGAGGATGAGTTGCGAGTTTCTTTTGCCACTTTTCAGCTGAGAGGCGATGCTCATTAGTGGTGGAAGTATGCCAGGACTACAGTGGGGGCCACATGCGCAGCTTTTACACGAGTCTTTCTAAAGTGATACTTCCCGGCATCAAGGAGGGACTTATGCAGGGAGGAGTTCTATTCTCTTACCCAGGGGACCATGGACATCATGTAGTACGAGGCAAAGTTTACGAGCTTGTCTCGGTTTGCACCGGAGGTAGAGTGCACAGATGAGTTGCTTTTGATGAGGTTTGAGTGGGGCTTGAGGCCGGCGATCAAGGAGCTAATAGCTGGGATGGGATATCGTGTGTTCAGACAGCTAGTGGAGGCGCGAGGGTTGAGAATGCTTTGGCTGAGACTCGAGCTTCCAGGGAGGCCAGGACATCATAGGGCGGGACGGAGGTACAGACCGGTGGACGCTCCAGCAAGAGGCAGAAGTTCTCTGGCCCTAGCTTTTATCCATCTGGATCACAGCAGTTTTTAGCACCATCGCCATATGTGGCTACATCTGGGAGGTCGGAGCAGCATGAGTTGACCTATTTTCAATGCAGACAGTCGGGGCATCGTACGGCGGATTGTTTACAACTGAGACCATCCCAGGGTTTGGCTCCAGTGCAGCCGCAGGGGAGGGAACCTTTGGTTTGCTATGAGTGTGGACAGTCTGGACATATTTGTAGGAATTGCCCCCAGAGAAGCAGTGCGCCGAGCAGGGAGGACACACCCGTGGGTTCGTATGCATAGGGTCGACAGCAGCCTTTCGCAGTACATACTTCCCGGGTGGCAGGTGGGAGCACGTCAGTTCAGCCGGTGCAACAGCCGACAGCGCCGAGTCATGGTGGATAGGACAGAGTGGGGTTGCCCCGAGTGTATTCTCTTGTAGCTCGCGGTTCTTCGAGGGCACCGGTCGTGCCGGAGGATGCTGATATACCTTCAGCGAGCAGATGTACTTTCTGAGTATACAGGCTTTGGGCCAGGTCATCATTGCATCCGTTTTGATGATAGATCCCGTGGATGGTGTGCTGTGTTGAGGCAGTGATTGGGATGGGTTGTAGATCCCGAGTCTTTGAGACAGTTGGCCATCGTCTAGGATGCCTGACCTTGTTTGACTATATCCTAGGAATGATTTGGTTGACCATCTCGTGTGCCTGTCAGTTTCAATCGACGGTTTGTTGTTTTGATCTTGAGTTGAATTTCGGGGGCGAAATTCCTTTAAGGGGGGTAGAGTTGTGAGACCCTGACCTGTTTTTTTTTTGAGCATTTTTGGACGCGCGTTACGTGTTTTCTTTCGAGTATGTTTTTACTACTTTGATGCATGATCGAGCTTAGATATGCATGCGGGGTAAGTTACTAGGGCCGTGGGCCGCTGTGGCACGAATTTTGAAAATTTTCAAAAAAGAATATTTTGGAGGCCTATAAATATCTTGAGTAAAATATTTTCATAAAGATATTTTCCAAAACTTCTCCAGTTAATTTTTTGTTTTATCTCTACCTTCTCTCTAAGTTCTAGAGGGCCCAGAGCTCGATTTTCAGTGATCCAACAAGGGATCCTTATTATTGGCACATGGACTACGCGTTCATCTGGACAGAATTATATTCCGATGGAGCTCAATTTTGCACGTGGATCGAGACGTTGAGTTTTTGACTCATCGAGGTAGGATTCTAGACCCTAGTGCTGTATAAGGGTGCTAGGGGTAAACGCGTGTGTTTTTAACAGGTAGATTACTGTAGATCTGCGTTTGTTTCAAAGTTTAGATTTTAGGTTAAAACCGATTGTTAGTCGATTTCGGTGGATGGGATCGGATATCGAGAGTTTCTTTTGAGGTATTGGTATTAGGCTTATGCTTGTGGATGTTTGTGGGTGTTAGATCGGTGTTCGGAGGCTTCGATTCGGGGTTTTGAGGGCTGAAACCAGTAGCTTAGAACCTATTTTCTGCTTGATTCAGTTTTCTAGATCGTTGTCGGTTGACCAATGGGGTTGACCAGTGGAGGATGACCAGCGGGGGGATGACCAGTAGGGTTGACCAGCGGGGATTACCAGTGGGGGATGACCAGCTGGGGATGACCAGTGTTGTTGGGCGTTTTTAGCCCCTTTTCCAGTGTGTTTTTCCAGTCGACTGGGGGCTGGGGTCCAGTTGACTGAAGTGTTGGGGTGTGTTTTGGTGATTCTATGGTTGGGTTTTAGTTTTCGATTGGTGTCCTATGGTATTAAATTGATTAATTTATGGGAATTACTTGATTTAAATACCTGTGGATTCCTTTTGGGGTTTAGTTGGTGGTGTGGTGGTTTTGGGGGTCGTGTTGTGGCCTCGGGTGTGCGTTTGAGTGTCACCCTCGTGGGTGATGTGCATGGTAGATACGGTTTGTGATGCACAGTTAGGTGCGTGGTTTGATGTTGGGTTATGTTGGCGCGGCTGAGCGTCGTGGGTCTATGATGATCGTGTTGGGAGTGTTTGGGCCAGTGGTGGGCATGTGGGTTGTCCCGTAAGTGGATGTCGGTTTTGATGGGTGGTGTCGTGATGTGGTTTTACATGGTTTTGTGCATATTTACAACTGTTTAATTATGTACAGAATGCGTAAGTGGATTACATTGTTGTGATATCAATCGTTATGTGTAATGTGGTTTATGCTTTAAAACCTAGAGTTTTATAGGGCATGTGACGTGGTTTGTGAAACGTCATGTTAATACATGGTTATATGCTTTAAATCCCATTGTAGGTTTGCATATGTGTATGATATGGATGAGATGAATCTGTGATCCAGTAGATGTGAAATCCTGGTTGATGATGCACGTGTGCGTGTGTTGGTGAACGAGGTAGGCAGTGAAAGCCGGCGAATGAGGTAGGCTACAAAAGCCGGTGTATTTGGGGTTGCGGTCCTTCGGTGAAAGTTCGACAAGATGTATTAGTTGGGGCTGCAGTTATACGGTGAAAGTTCGTGAAGAAATGTGTTGCATGGGTTGCGTGTGCGTGTGTGCGATATTTGAAGGCTGAAACGAGGTCCTGAAGAGGCACGTGTTCATGGATTGCGTGTATTGCATTTTGGGACGGATAGATTAATTTTCTTAAAACTGTATTATCGGCCTACGGGAGTCGAAATACTGTATTAACGGCATGCGGGAGTCGAAGTACTTGAATCATTTTTAGGGCTCTGATGAGTCAAAAAATAGTTTTTATCCTCGCTTTCCCTTGCATGTGGAAATGGTTTTCTGGCTCTGGTCAGTCGGGATCTAAAGAATTTTTCAAATTATTTTATTGGCTTGAAAGAGAGTGGAAAATTGCACTTTGTTTATCGAGCATGTTTAGCTTATACTGCATGTGTTGTTTAAAATCTGCTGAGTTTTGGCTCACGGTGTGAAATTTTTACTTTTCTTCAGGTATCGGTCACGCAGGTTGATCAGAAGGTGCAGGAGAGGTGAAAGAGCTGTAGTCTTCTTTTTTGTTAGCTTTTACATGTTTGCTTATAACATGTTTATCGGGTGTTGGAGTCGTGTAATGTTGCTGTTTGGCGTTTATATACAATGCTTGTATGGTTTTATTTGAGAGTGTATTCTCGGGTTGGGTGTATGTTTGGTTGTTTATGAGTGTTTCACGTGGCTTGGAGTTTGGGGCATGAAAAAATTCACGTCCCATGATCGGAATTGATGATACCCTATTAAGAAAGTTTATAAATTTTCATCGTGCCAAACCCTACAAGTGGATTTTATAATCCAGCAAGTCAAATAAGTTAAGTAGATCTTGGAGATTTTTTAAAGAAGCCAATTAGATAAAATTGTCAGTAATTTAATTTAATCAATGGATATCTGTAATCTTAACGTGGAGGAGAATAATAAGCATTTAATAATAGGAACTCGAATAATTTAGTTTTGAAAATAAGGCTGGGAGTACAATTATAACTTTTTATTGAAATAAATTATAATTTATGTTTTATGAAATTACATTTGGGTTGTGGTGAATTTTATAATTACATTAAAAGTTCACGTCTTATTTACTTTACAGGTCCCTACTGTAGCCTATAAAAGTGCAGTTATAAACCCTAGTTTAATAACTTTGTTAGTTGGTTTCAAAACTAGGGTTTTCACATCTCTTAAAACCTATGTCTAGTCAATAAGGGTTTTAAAGAATACAAAGAACGTATCCCACACTATAATCGTGATTTTGGCACTCAAGAATACAACAGAAGTCTTGATTGATGAATTAACTAAAGATTATTGAAGTAAACGAAATCAATCTATCTCTCATATCAGGTGATATTTACGCTCGATGTGCATAAACACATATTCCGAGGTAAACTTTTTCGAATCATTATCTGACTGAGAATTTGAGTCTGTGTACCCCAAATGTGTTAGACCATCTGCCTGGTAAACCAACATATAATTCCTAGTTATTTTTAGGTATTTGATATATGTTTTAGCACAGTCCACATTAGACTGATATTTGCTAACCATGCTAACCAAAAAACAAATTTCAGGTCTAGTGCAAAGCATAGCATATATGAGACTTCCTACTGTCGAGGCGTAAGGAACCACATTCATCTTCTTTGTTTCAACAGCTGTCTTAGGATACTGATCATTGGATAGAGTGATTTCATGCCTGAAAGGAAAAAATCATTTCTAGAAATTCTGCATGCTAAAACGAGTAAGGATAGTATCGATATAAGTAGCATGTGATAAGCCCAACATCTCCTATTTTTGATCTCGTATAACTTGATCTCGAGGATGTGACTTGCTTTTTCGAACTCTTTCATATCGAACTGGCCAAATAACCATACCTTCATCAAAGATAACACCCTTATATTGTTTGTGATGAGCAAGATATCATCTATGTAAAGTACTAAAAATACCACCATGTTTCTATCACGCTTCTTGTACGCACAGGATTTATCAAGGCTTTGATCAAAACCATAAGACTTAATAACTTGATCAACCTGAGTGGTCTAAGATCTAGATGCCTACTTAAGTCCATAAATGGATCTCTTAAGCTTGCACAACATGTGCTCCTGGCCCTTTACTATGAAACCGTCTAGTTGTACTATATAGATACACTCATCAACTTTTCGTTAAAGAAAGCTGTTTTGATGTCCATTTTCTAAATTTTAAAATTCAAAATAAGCCACAATTGATAAGAGAATCCGAATAGATTTAAGCATGGCTACTGGCGAAAAGGTCTCCTCATAATCGATTCTTATTTTCTGAGTAAACCATTTTACAACAAGCCTAACTTTGAAAGTTTTCACCTTTTTGTTTGCTCCTCTATTCTTCTTATAGATCCACTTGCATCCGATGGATTTTATTCCTTCGGGTGGTTTTACAAGTTTCCAGATTTGATTGGAGTACATAGACTCCATCTCTAAATTCACAACCCTTTACCGTAGCTCTGTATTTTTTTCTTAGAGTGCTTCGTTATAGTTACAGGGTTCAGTATCCTATTTTTTTGGGATCCTGTCAAAAGACTCTCTTAAGAACATATGTCGATCGAGTTGATGAACAACCCTCATAATACAACGAGACACGACATGTGTCTGTGTACTAGCAGTAAGACGATGTGCTAATTCTAAACCATGTGCACCATCATCCGCATCTAGTTGTAAAACCGACATGTTAGTAGTAATACCCTAATCTAGTTCAGGATCGCCACGTGTCTCGATAATCCTCCTATTAGATGCGGCAATGGAATATCAATGACACTTTTCTGTGGCACTTCTCATGTACTACTGGTATTTTGTCTCCACTCTTTAAAAACATTTATACTTTTGAGTTTGTGGTCCATTACATAATTCTCTTTTAAGAATTGAGCATTGGTACTGACAATAACCTTATGATACTTAAGATTAAAAAATAAACCACTTCGTTCCCTTGGGATATCCAACAAAAAAATTGATTTCTGTTCTCGGTTCCAACTTATTTGTATTCCCTTCCAACATGTGTGTTGGACAGCTTTGAATAACTCATTATTGACCTCACCATCTCTATAAGAGTTTTATTCTTTCTTTCTACTAAACCATTCTGCTGTGGAGTGCTCAGTGCAGTTAACTGGAATATAATTCTCTGTCCTAACAAATAATTCCTAAACTATCCAAAGAGGTACTCGCCACTACGGTTAGACCGAAGTGCGTTGATACATTTTCCTAGACGTTTATCTACTTCCACCTTAAATACTTTGAATTTCTCAAATATTCACAGATGCATCAAATAGATGTATTAATACCTTGAGTAATCGTCAATAAAAGTGACAAAATAGTTAAAACCTCTTCTAACCCGAATAGTCATAGATCCACATAAGTTAGAGTCAACCAGTTTCAATGGTTCTTTAGCTTTATAGTTTTTAGCCGAAAACGGCCTCTTAGAGTAATAAGCCATATTTTAGAAACTAATAGAAATAAGATACGTGTCAAATCTAGCATTGTCGACCCAGCTAATTTAGTTTCTCAAAATAATATAGTATTTGAGAATTTATTATTGAAATAAATAAATTAATAATAAATTAATAGAAAAATTCGAAATAAAATGCTTGAAAAAGCCTTATAATTTATTTGAAACCGGGACTCAAAATATTACACCCTATAAATTATCAATAATCACAAATTTTAAACAAAATTAAAAATCGTATTTAATTTTTTTGTGTGATAATTCTAATTATACAATAAATTATAAAAATACATTAAAATTTTATACTAAATTTTTTTAAAAATTTAAAAAATTAAATTTTCACATCAAAAAATTTACAAGGTAAAGAACCCACAAAAATTGCCACTTGGCAACCCGAGGTCATGCAAGGTGACACGCCCAACAACACCTGTCCTTCATTCTTAGGGCCATGCTTCAGCCGTTTCTCCACAAAACACAATTTGAAAGTTGAACGGAAAGGAACATTTTAGAAGAAAACAAATAAAGAAGAAAAATAAATAAAAATCTGAAGGTTCCGTAATTGAGGAGTAATTCTGAGAGAATTTACTGAGAGAAACAACAAAAGTTAAAACAATCAGAAGCGGAGGAGGCACGACGAAGCAGCAGAGCAAATGAAACAGAAGAAAGAGAAGTGAACCTGACGCCGCAACGCTCACTCCACCCTCGCCTTCCATCCACGCTGCGTCATCTCTATCCATCGGGGGTGTAATTTGAGAACGGCCTAGTTGTAGACCGGGTGGGACAAACTTGGTTCGGGCCGACAAGCTCTTGTTAAATTTTTGGATCGGGTTGGATCGAATTTTTTTGTTTGGAAGTCGGCCTAGGCTCTAGGGGTAAAGCGGCTTTGACCGGACCTCTGATTTTTTTGATTTTTTTTGTTTGTTTAATTTGTATTTAAATTTATAATACAATGGTAGATTAATATATTAAGTTAAATTAAAAATTATAAACTTAAAATTTATTATATTATATAAGTTTATAATTAATAATTTATTAGTTTATATATTATAAACTAATTTATTAAACTTATAATAATAAATTTTTAAATTAAACTATAAACTAATTACTAGTTGATTATATTATATAAATATAACTTTATTATTTTATTAGTTATTAAACTTTAAACTATAAACTTACTTATTAATTTATAATTTATTTGTGTATTTGTTTACTATAAATTTATTATTAATTGATAAGTTTATAGTTTATATTAATACAAGTTTATTAATTTATTATAACTATAAGTTGAACAACTATTAGCTTGAACAATTAAAATAATAAAATGCGATATAAATTTTATTAATAAAAAATTAAATGTGAACAATCTTACACATTATAAGTGTATTGTACAAGTTCAGAAAATAAAAAAATTACATCACTATAGGTCAATACATCCCAACTAAGTTAGCACATATAAGTCTAACAATCATTTGTATTATTTTTTACTTAAAATACATGACAAATGAAATGTAAAATTACAAATATAAAAAAATAACGTTTACATATGTAACAAATAATTTGAAAAATTAGTCTGTACCTGACAATTCTTCAGGCGTTCCACAGGTAATAGTTTTTAAGTCTGTTTCGAGTTTTTTTATCTCGTCAATTTTTTCATACCTTTTCGTTACGTAAATTGTGTCCCGTGTAATCATTAATGATTGGGCTATCTTCGGAGTGAATCTAAATCTGTAGTCATTCAGCACCCATCCACCTACACTGAAGTTGACTTCGAAGCAACTGTAGAGACATAAACTGCAAGTATATCGCGAGTTATCGCGGACAATATTGACCACAATACCTTGTGCTATTTTTAATAATTTAAAATATCAAAACTATCTTCATCTAAATTTTCTACAGCATCAAAATAACGTTGGAGTTCTGTGATAGAACTCTCACGAAGCTCAAAAGGTCGCTTAGTTTTTATTATAGACCAATCATCGTTATGACTTCGAGATGAAGTCCTAACTGCGGGTTGTGTTAATTGAGATATTATATGAGTTTTACATTCATCATATAAATATTTAAGTGTTTCATTTATTGGTTCAAGTTGGTTTGTATTACCATAAATCTAAAAAATACCGTAAATCAATATTTTTACTCATAGGATATAGTATGCAATCTATTCAAAAAATATGTATTATTTCATTATAATATTTATCAAATTTATCTTTCATACTAAATATTATCTGATAATAATTTGGATTGATTACAAATTTATCAAATATTGCGGTAATTTGTTTTAATTGCAGTAAAACTAATAGAGTAGTAGGAGTGTAAATATAAAAAAATAATTTTGTTGCTTAATCAAAAACTTTATAAATTTTTTATATACTTTTAAATTATCCCAATCATTAGGCATTGGAGTAAAATTAGTTTTCATATTCATTTTAAAAAATAAATCAATTACTTTTTTTTATTTTATTGCTAGTTGTAACATATTATATGTCGAGTTCAACCTAATTTCTATATCATATTGTAATTCTTTATATTTTATATTTTCTTATTGACATATTTTTCTATACATATCAACTCTTCTGGTACTACTATTTATACATTTTATTGTTAACCTAACTCGTTCAAGAGATTCATTGTAATATTTAAATCATTCTTTAACAATTAAATTTAAAATATGTGCAGAACAAAGAACATGAAATAAAGAATCAGATAATAGAAGCTGTAAATTACGTTTTAAATAGTTAACACATACATTATTACAACAAGCATTATTTAAAATAATATAAAATATTTTTGATACAATACCCCATGAAACTAGTTCTTGCCTAATAACTACAAGTAAAAAATGATCGGTATAAAAAAATTCTTTTACATAAATTTCAATAATTATCTATAAAATGTGCTGTAATACATTGATAATCTTAAGCATTTCTAGCAGTTCATAAAGCAGAAGTTAAATTAATTTTTTCTTTTAAATTAGTAAATAAATCCATCAACTCGGTTTTAATTTCATCAAATCTACTTAAAATTCTATTTCTTGTAGTATTTATACAAAAACGTTAAAATTGAGGAACAAATTCGCTTTGTATTATTTTTTCAAATGTCAGTTGTTTACTCATTGAAGATAGTTGTTCCTGTTTTATTATATAATCAACAACAGAATTTTAGGCGCGAGTAGGTTCATAGGAAAAATTAATAATATTACCTGTTGAACCCCTACCAATTTACATTTGTGAAGTGGGATTAAGAAGTGCATTTTTAAAGTGACTATCAGAATGTTTACGTAAGTTACTAGTGCCACTCGATGTATGATCCGAAAGTAATTTATTATAAATTTTATATTTTGCTTTAATAGTAACGGTGCCATCATTATTTTTTAAAAATAATTTTTTTAAAAATTTTCACATATTTAAAACTTTTTTGCTAGATGAACCTACAGATACAGAAGCAGATGCACTAACAGATGCTGATGAAGTAGTTGGTGGATTAGGAATAGGAGCAGGGAGAGTGGGATTAGAATCATTAGGTGAAAATGTGAAAATATTTTTTTCTTCATCAATGGTAAATATATTTGGATCCATCGATAAAAAAAATTATAAAATTTTAAAACGAAATTGATAAATTTGAGAATAGAGACTAGAAACAAGTAATTTATAATTAAATTTTAAAAATAAAATAAAATTTAATTTTTAAAAAAATTAATTAGAATTTTAAAAAATGTATTCAAAATTTAATTAAATATTGTAAAAAATAAATTAAATTGTAAAAAATAAAGCAAACCGAATTAAGGAACTCCGATATTTAATCTTGATCTCGATTGAGTTGTGTTTTGATCTTAATCTTGATTCTTCATCTTCACTCCTTGATTCGCCAACAACTACACCGAACCCGAATATCATCAAATTCGATTATCGCTAATTCACGAATCACCGAGTAATTAGAGAGAAGAGAGTAGAGAGAGTATGGAAGTGTTTGGATGAAAAATATGGAACCTTATTTATAGGCAAAACATGTAGATTTTTTTTAAAAAAAAAGCCAAAACTAGCCGTTTACTGGGCTTTGGTCGGGCCCAACGGTAACTTAATATGGGTCTTTGATTTCAAATGCCAAGCGATTCGGGCCGTAAAATTTTTTTTGACCTTTGGGAGCTTTGAGCTAGGTTGGGCCAGGCCTAACGGCTAGCATGTGGGCGGGCAGGCCTTGGTCCAGCCCGGCCTGACCCATGGGCTTTGAGGGGGTGGCCTAGGCCCAAAAAATGCACAGCACGGGCTCGGGCTTGACTAGACCGGACTGGGCTTGCACAGTAACGGGCCGTGGACCGTTTTGACACCCCTAACCCACCACAGCTAACCACCACCGCCATGCACGCTGGAGTTACGCCGATATCATCCACCCGCCGTCGGCGCACTATTTGCCACCTCACGGTCCTCACCGGGTTTCTCTCTCTCTCTCTCTCTCCCCGATTATTGGTTCCACCATGCGCCACCACAAAACCACCACCAACTGTCACTCACCACCTCCGCACCAAAACACTACCTCTGTGAGACCTTGACCCATTTTCTTCTTTGACATTTTTCGATGTGTGTTTTTCGTTTTAGTTACATCATGTTCATATGTGTTTTTTTGCATGTTTGGGTTTAGATATGGATGTGGGGTTGGTTCTCAGGATCGTTGGGCGTTGTGGTGCGAATTTCAAAAAATATATATATTTTGTCGGCCTATAAATATTTGGCGTTAGATATTTTTAAAAGATATTTTCAAAACTTATAAGCAAGTCTTTTTGTTTTTTCTCTGCCTTCTCTCTAACTTCTCGGGGGTCTAGGGCTCGATTTTCGACGATCCAATAGCGGATCCTTGCTATTAGCACTGTGAGTCCCTGACCTATTTTCTTTTTCGGTGGTTTTCAACGCGCGTTTAGTATTTATATGATAGCATGTTTTTATATGCTTTTGATGCATGATCGGAGTTAGATATGCATGCAGGCAGGTTTCCGGGGGCCGTGGGGTATTGCGGCTTGAATTTCAAAAAATTTCAAAGAAAGATATTTTGGAGGCCTATAAATATCTGGAATTAGATATTTTCAAAAGATTTTTCAAAATTTCTCCAGTAAGTTTTCTCCTTTTCTATCTGCTTTCTCTCTAAGTTCTCGGGGGCCTGGGGCTCAGTTTCTAACGATCAGACAACGGATTCCTACTATTGGCACGGTTGGCTACGCATTCATCCAGACTGAATTCCATCCCGATGAGGCTCAGTTTTGCACGTGGTTCGATGCATCAAGTTTTTAACTCACCGAGGTAGGAATCTAGACCCTACTACTGTATAAGGGTGTTATATGTAATCGTGTGTATTTTTAACGGTTAGATTGCTGTAGATCTGAGTTTGTTTCAAGTTGGGTTTTTGGGCTAAAAACCCATTTTTCGGCGATTTCGGTGGATGAAATCAGGTGTCGAGTGTTTCTTTTGAGGTCTTGGTGTTAGGCTTGCGCGTGTGTATGTCCAGGGTGTTGGATGGGAGTTTGGAGGCTTTGATTTGAGGTTTGAAGGTGGAACCCGTAGCTTAAAAATGAATTTTGGGCTTGGTCAGTCGACTGAACTCATAGGTTCAGTCGACTGGATCATAGTTCTTGGGGTTCAGTCGATTGGACCTTGAGGGTTAGTCGACTGAACCGTGTGCTTGGGCGTTCTAGGCTTTTCTAGTCTGTTTTTTAGTCAACTGGGGGTTGGGTCCAGTCGACTGAAGTCCTGGGTTGTTGGCTTTGTGGTTTTAGTTGGTTTCTTGGTTTTCCAATTGGTTTTCATTGGTATTCGGTTGATTGATTATGGGGTTAGTCAATTGAAATACTGTTGGATGCCTTTTGGGGTTTGGTTGGTCATGTCGTGGCTTTGGGAGTCGTGTCGTGGCTTTGGGCGTTCGTTTAGGTTTTGTCCTCGGGGATGGCGGGCATGGTTGATGCGGGTTATCGGGGCATGGTTGTGTGCGTGTTGGTTATGTGTGGGACGTGTGGGTCCATTGTTCGGTTTATAGGCGGGTTTTGATGAGAACCGTCCTTTGGGAGGTTCTGGTGTTGGCCTTCGAATTAGGTGTTGGTTGTCCCGTTGTGTGGACGGGTCCCGGGATGTGGACGGGTCGTTCGGGTGATATTTTGATGGGTGGCGTCGTGATGTATCGTTATACATGGTTAATGTACATTTATAACTGTTTATTTATGTATGGATTATGTAAGTGGATTACATGTTTTGGTATCGTTACGTGTACCGTAGTTGCATGCTTTAAAACTCAAAAGTTTTATAGGCATGGTTATGTGCAATATGAGGAATGGATGCATGTGATGCATATTGCATGAGTTGCAGGAGTCGCCTGTATAGCATGTGACGTGGTTTGTGAAACGTAGTAACAGTACGTGGCTTTATGCATTTAAATTCTGGTTTAGTATGCATGTGGTGATTCGGTGTTATCCCATAGTTTTCGGTGTTATCCCATAATGTTAAGTTTTATCCTGTAATATGCGATTTTATCCGTAGTATGCAGTCTTATCCTGTTGTATACGGTTTTATCCCATGGTATAATCTGGTGATCGGCGGTTTCATCCTGTGGCTTACAGTAAAATTTACGATTTTATCCCGAGAGTGTTTATTTGAGTTTGGATCTTTATCTCTGTGTTAAGACTGTGGTTGCGACTTGTGAGCGCCGGTTATACTTATCCGTACTCCGTTCTGTTGGAGTTCAGGTCTCTCGGTCTGAGAGGTTACATGGATTGCATGAACTGCATTGTGGGACGGATAGAATAGTTTTTAAACTGTTTTAAGAGTCGTGTGAATCACGATTTAAAAACCATTTTCAAATTATTTTCAGGGCTCCTGTGAGTGAGTCAAAAGATGGTTTATATCCTCGCTTTCCCGTTTGCATGTGAAAACTTGTTTTAAAGGCTTGAAAGAGAGTCTAAAACTACACCTCATTTTCCTAGCATGTTTAGCTTGTACTGCATGCATGTTTAGTTTTTGCTGAGCTTTGGCTCACAGTGTGGGATTTATTTTTCTTCAGGTACCGGTCACGCAGGTTGATCTAGAGGTGCCGAAGAGGTGGAAGAGCTATAGTCTTCCTTTTTGTTCTTTATGTTACATGTATGTTGTAACATGTTTTTCCGGTGTTGAAACCATGTAATGTATGTCGTTTGGCGAATATATATACAGTGCATGTATGTTTTATTTTGAGAGTGTATTATCAGGTTGTTTGTTTGTGGGTGTTTTACGTGACCCGGAGTTTGGGGCGTGACAGATTGGTATTAGAGCTCTTGGTTTGAATACCTAAGAACCGTGGGAAGAGGTTGCATCACCGTGTGAGGTTGATTGCGTGTGCTTGGTTGTATGTGTTTAGATGCTTTGATAACTTGAACGTGTCAGCATGTTAGGTATGTGAACATGGCGGTTGAATCTTAGGAGTTATAGTCTTGCCTTTGGGCATTTCGGTTAACAAACTTGGGAGCCAAGTTTGAAACACGTTTAGCTAGCGTGATTTCTAGCAGGAGATCTGAGTAGGTTATTCAGATTGACGTGTCATTTTTGTTGGTTCTCCTCGGTATGTGGGCTTTTGTTTAGCATGAACCTATGTGCTTATGTGTTAGCATGCTTATGTGGTTTATGCTATGTGCTACATCTCATGTCCTGTCTTTTTTCATATAGACGCGATGTCTGTGAGACGAGGGCGAGGCCGTGGTCGAGGCCATAGCCATGGTGTTGGCTAATGGGATGTTCCTATCCTTGATGCTAGGGATGCAAATGCTCCCCTGGGACCGATGGGCGCGACAGAGTTGTTGCGTGTGCTTGTGGGTTCTATCCAGCAACTGGTTAGAGGTGAGATTGTGTGAGAGAGAGAGAGGGAGTGTCTGAGGCGAGGGCTATAGTAGCGATGCGGGAGTTCAAACGCATGGATCCACTTACCTTTGTGGGAGATCCTGATCCTATTGTGGCGACAGAGTGGCTGGAGTTGGTGACTCGGATCCTGGACATCTTGCAGATTGAGGAGGACGAGTTGCAGGTTTCTTTTGCTACTTTTCAGCTGAGAGGTGCTGCTCATGCATGGTGGAAGTATGCCAGGACCATTGCGGGAGTCACATGGGTGGCCTTTACAGGAGTGTTTCTGGAGAAATACTTCCCGACTTCGAAGAGGGACTTGTACAGGGAGGAGTTCTATACTCTTACCCAGGGGGCCATGGATGTCATGAAGTACAAGGCCTGGTTTACGTGCTTATCCCAGTTTACACTGGAGTTGGTGAGCAGAGACGAGCTGCGATCTATGAGGTTTGAGCGGGGATTGAGGCAAGCGATCAGGGAGCGTGTGGTTGTGATGGGACTTCGTGTATTCACAGAGCTGGTGGAGGCAGCAGCAAGGGTGGAGAACACTACAACCGAGATTTGAGCTTCCAGGGAGGCCAAGATACCTTAGGGTGGGACAGAGGCGCAGACCGGTGGGCATTCCAGCAAGAGGCAAAGGTCCTCTAGTATTAGATTTCATCCATCTGGACCACAGCAGTTCTCTGCACCAGCACCATTAGTGGCTTTGTCGGGGAAGCCAGAGCAGAAGGAGGTCAGAGTTATCGATGTGGACAGCCGGGGCATCGTGTGCCAAATTACCTGCAACCGAGGCCGTACCGAGACCCACAGTTAAGGCAGGCTCAGAGTTCCATACCAGATCAATCGCAGGGGATGGAGCTGCTGATTTGTTATAGATGTGTTCAGACGGGACATATTCGCAGGACTTGTCCCTAGAGAGATGGTGCACCGAGTACAGTGGGCACACCAGAGGGTTCGTGTGTGCAGGAGCGACAGCAGTATCCTGCGGTTCGGACTTTTTGAATGGCAGGTGGGAGTACGTCAGTTCAGTTGGTGCGACTACCGACAGCGCCGAGTTACGGTGGACAGGGTAGAGTGACATTACCCCGAGCATATTCCCTCATAGCTTCCAGGGCATCAGTTGTGCCGGATGATGCAGATATGCCTTCAGCGAGCAGAGGTACTTTCTGAGTCTGCAGGCTTTGGGCCAGTTTCTTTGTTGCATCCGTTTGGGAGTTGGTGATGAACTCCGTGGGTGGTGTGCTGTGTTGAGACAGTAGTTTGTGATGATGTGAGGTTGAGGTAAGTTGTAGATCCCGTGTCTTTGAGATAGTTGGCCATTGTTTAGGATGCGTAACCTTGTCTGACTATATCCTAGGAATGGTTCGGCTAATCATCTCATGTACCTGTGTCGATTGAGATTAATGTGGTTATTTCTTTTGACCTTGAGTTGAATTTTGGGGGAAAAATTCTTTTAACGGGGGTAGAGTTATGAGACCTTAACCTGTTTTTTTTTCGGCGTTTCTCGACCCGCGTTTCGTGTTTATATGATAGCATATTTTTATATTTTTTTGATGCATGATCGGGGTTAGATATGCATGCGGGCAGGTTTTCGGGGGCTGTGGGTGTTGCGGCGCGAATTTCAAAAAATTTTAAAAAAAGATATTTTGAAGGCCTATAAATATCTGAAATTAGATATTTTCAAAAGATATTTTGAAAACTTCTCCAGTAAGTTTTCTCATTTTTCTCTCTGCCTTCTTTCTAAGTTCTCCGGGGACCGAGGCTCGATTTCTGAGATTCAGATAGCAAATTCCTACTATTGGCACGGTGGGCTACGTGTTCATCCAGATAGAATTCTATTTCGGCGAGGCTCAATTTTACACGTGGTTCGAGGTGTTGAGTTTTCAACTTACCGGGGTAGGATTCTAGACCCTACTGTTGTATAAGGGTGCTACATGTAATCGTGTGTGTTTTGAATAGTTAGATTGCTCTAGATTTGAGTTTGTTTCAAGTTGGATTTTTGAGTTAAAAACCTATTTTTTGGCGATTTTAGTGGATGGAATCGGGTGTCGGATGTTCTTTTGAGGTCTCGGTGTTAGGCCTGGGCGTGTGTATGTCCGAGGGTGTTGGATGGGAGTTTAGAGGTTTTGATTTGAGGTTTTGAGGTGGAACCCGTAGCTTAAAAATGGTTTCTGGGCTTGGTTAGTTGATTGGACTCATAGGTTCAGTCGATTGGATCATAGTTCTTGGGGTTCAGTCGACTTAACCTTGAGGGTTAGTCGACTGAACCGTGTGTTTGGGCGTTCTGGGCTTTTTTAGTGTGTTTTTCAGTCAATTGGGGATTACATGTTTTGGTATCGTTACGTGTACCATAGTTGTATGCTTTAAAACTCAGAAGTTATATAGGCATGGCTATGTGGAATATGAGGAATGGATGCATGTGATGCATATGGCATGAGTTGCAGGAGTCTCGTGTGTACCATGTGACGTGGTTTGTGAAACTTAGTGACAATATGTGGCTTTATGCATTTAAACCTTGGTTTAGTATGCATGTGGTGATTCGGTGTTATCCCGTAGTTTTTGGTGTTATCCCATAATGTTCAATTTTATCTTGTAATATGCGATTTTATCATGTGGTTTGCAGTCTTATCCCGCGGTATACGGTCTTATCCTATGGTATACGGTTTTATCCTGTGGTATAATCCCGTGGTTGGCGATTTCATGCCGTGGCTTACGGTAAAATTTACGATTTTATCCCGTGGTTTGGTATACGGTTTTACCCCATAGTTTGGTTTATGGTTTTACCCCATAATATACGATTTTATCCCGGGAGCGTGTATTTGAGTTTGGATCTTTATCTAAGTGTTAGGACTGTGGTTGCTGCTTATGAGCGCTGGTTATACTTATCCGTACTCCGTTCTGTTGGAGTTGAGGTCTCTCGGTCTGAGAGGTTACATAGATTGCATGAACTGTATTGTAGGACGGATAGACTAGTTTTCAAACTGTTTTAAGAGTCGTGTGAATTGCGATTTAAAAATCGTTTTCAAATTGTTTTTAGGGCTCTTGTGAGTGAGTCAAAAGATGATTTATATCATCGCTTTCCCGTTTGTATGTGAAAACTTGTTTTAAAGGCTTGAAAGAGAGTCTGACACTTGTTTTTACTGAAATAATATATATATACATATATATATATATATATATATATATACACACACACACACACACAAATACAAAATAAAAATTTTAAAATTTGAGAAAATTTAATAAAAATAATGAATTGTTACTAAAAGTTAGTATTTTTGTATTTCAGAATTTAAAACTAAATTTTTTAGAATTTACAAAAATAAACTTTTAAAGCTAAATTTATTTTTAAAAATTTTACAGGTTGTTATATATATATATATATATA
>JAOTRH010470747.1:0-26943 GCA_034768845.1 Heliamphora exappendiculata | reverse complement strand
AATTGAATGGTCAATTCAATTGCAATTGAATTCTGCTATTGAATTCTGAAATTCAATGGCCAATGAATTCACAGATTCCAGCATGATCATCTTGAGACTGTTGTAGGGCTTTTAAATGTACCCACAAATATTCCTATCATAATAGATATTTTCAAGAAGAGTCTTGAAGAATTGACGTAGACTTGAAAGAAGCCAAACCACTATAAATTTTGGTGTCGGGTTCTATTTCTCTCTCCCTTACCTCTTTAATATTCTCAATGGTTGTTTGCTATATTTATTTGAGATATTAAAAGATTTTTGAAAAGTTTTTAAAATACTTTTTAAAACCAGTTCACCTCCCTCTTGGGTTGCCTAGACTAACAATATTTATTTATTTTATTTTATTTATGTTTGTTTTTAGTGAATTTTTTTGTTGTTTGTTTAAATTATTATATTTGTAAAACTCCTCTCATCAAGATGAACAAAAAAAATAAATTTATTTATGAAAATATAAAAAAATAAAAATAAATCAAAACATGCAAATAAGTAAATAAGCTAAATTTTATGTTGTTTATTTTTTTTCGTCTTTTGATAAAAAAAAATTTATTTGTTAGGTTTATATCATAGAGAGAATTGAAAAAAGCCAAGCATTTTAATCAAAAAAAACTTAAAAAGACCAAAAAAAAAAAAAAGCAAAAATAACTGATATTAACCCAAACTAGTTATTTTCACTGTAGTGATTTTTTTAAATCAAAATTTTATTTTTAACTTTTCTTATTGAGACGATAAAAAAATTATAACCAGCACATGAAAAAAAAATCTAAAAATGTACAAAAAAAGAAAAGAAAAAAAAAAAAAAAGCAAAAAACTCACAAGCTCTCCTAAACAGAGCTTTGAAAACAGTGCTTTTAAATAGGGTGAAACTCACATGGTGTGGGTCTCACTTTCATGTGAGACAGTTGTGTAAAAAAATTTGTGTTCCAAAGTCTAATAAATTTGACTTTTAAGATATTAGTTTTTTTAAAAAAATTATGAAGAAGGAGAAGGGTAGTTTAGGATAGAATTTTTAGGGTAAATTTTTTATCTTTTATTTTTTGTTAAAATGATTAATATGTTTTTAATTTTTTTAAAAAAATTATAGCTTTTGAAATAATGATAAGGCCTTTTATTTTTGAAAATAAAATTGATTTTTTAATTAAGGTATTGTAATAATTTCATTCTTAAAAAAGAGTGTATAGAATGCATATAAATTTTTTTTAAAAAAAATTAAAAAATTAGTAACTTTTAAATATGCCATACAACGTATCTTAAAAGATATTTTTTTACAAATTTTTTTTTTAAAAACCTCTCTTTTAAAAATGTCAAACATGGGCTTTGTGTCCGTTCACATAATTTTGTTATTTTTTTTGGTCTTAAAACTATTTTAGGCATTCTTAGATAAAATTCAATAATAAGTTAAAATAAGTCAATATGCTTAGTTTTTGTTTATCTTTATACTTAATATTTATCATATTTTAATTATTTTTTACTTTTTCGATTTATCTTATCCAGATGAATCAAAAGAAATAAACACCATAGACTTCGTTTGTTTCAATAAAAAATATTTTTTTAAAAACATTTTTCGTATTTTCTGATATTTGTTATGACAAAAATTAAAAGTCAATAAAAATATTTTTCAATTCAATGAAAATAAGTTAATTTTGGTGTAAAATGTTTTTCACTTTTTTAAAACGAAAAATATTTTTCATCATTACCATTGCACCACCGCCAGCACAAACAAATGACCACCAGCACCATCAGTAGAGGATTTCAAGGGTTAACGGTTTGGGGGTCGGGGGTTCAAGTTCCTGGGGTCTCAAGGGTCTAGGGGGTCCAGGGTCCCGGGGTTAGAGTTCTGGGAGTCTTGGGTTTTGGGGATCTTGAGATCTAAGATCTCAGGGGTCTGGTGTCTCGGGGTCCCGAGGGTCTGAGGTTTGGAGGTCCTGAGGTTCAGGGCTCCAGGGTCTCGATTCCTTGAAGGTTTCAAAGGTATTAGGGTCCAGGAGTTCGAGGTCTCAAGGTCTCAAGGTCTCAAGGTCTAGGGCTCCAGAGATCTAGGAGTTCTGGGGGCCTGGAGGTCTAGGTAGGGGTGCACAATAAACCCTAGAAATTCAAAAATTGAACCAATTCGATCTCTATAGGTTGGGTTGGTTCGATTTTTTCAAGTAATTGTTTGGTTTTAGGTCCCAAAAGGTTAGTATGAAATTAACTGGCAATAATGGTTCACTTTCTAGATTAGTCTGAAATTAACCCCAACCAACCCAAGAACCAAATCGTATAAACTCATGTATATATATAATTATTATCAACAATTAGATTATATATATAATTATTGTGAGATTCATATAGAAAAAATAACAAATTTTTTACTTTTACAAATTAACAAAAAAAAGAGTCATTAGATTAGATAATTATTATTAATTATTTTTTATTTGTTATATATTATTTATTTTTGTGAATTTTTTGTTGGATATTTATTATTTATTTCACTAAATAGATTATAAAATAATTATTTTAAGCATTTATTTCATGCTATTATTATACTGTATGTGTTAACTTTTATTTGTTATTTATTTCAATTTTTATTGGTTTGGTTTAGTTTGGTTCTACAAAATAATTGAGTTTGTTCTGAACTCAAAAGTTTGAAACCGATCAAAATCGGTCCGGTCCTAAATGAAATTGAACCAAACCGACCCATGTGCACTTTTAGGTCTGGGGGTCCGAGATCCAGGGTTCTAGTAGTCTAGGTTCTTAGGGTCTTGAGGATCCCAGCGATCCATGCTCTCGTGGTCCTGAGGGTCCAGGGGTTTAGGAGCATGGGGTCCCAAGGGTCTGAGGTCATAGGGTCTCGAGGTTCGGGGTTCTAGGCTCTAGAGTCTAGGGGTTTGAGTTTCCAGGGCTGTTAGGCGTTTCGGGGGTCTTAGTGGTCCGGAGTTCTAGAGGTCCGAGATCTCAAGGTCTAGAGGTCCCGGAGGTATGGGGTTTGAGATCCCAAAATCCCAAGGTTTCGGGAGTCTGAGTTCCCGAGGTGTAGAGTTTAAGGGTCCCAAGGTATGAGGTTCCGGCTCCTAAAGTTCTAAGAGTTTCGAGAGTTCGGAAGTTTAAGGTTCAGGATCTCAGGGTTTGGATTTGGGGTCCCGACATCCCGAGAATCCAGGGTTCCTAGTAATTGTCCAATTATCCCTCTAGTAATTTTATTTTTTATATCCTGTCTTGCTTAATAGGATGGTGGCCGTGAAATTGTATAATTATTATATAAAAAAATTATGAGTTATACAATATTAATGATTTTCTATGAAAATCAAACAATATTAAATATTTTTTAAAAAATATTTCATATTACAACCATATACAAGGAAATAAGTCATTTTGAAAAAATGTTTTCAATGAAAACCATTTTCTGTTGAAACAAAAATTTCAACCCAAACAAATGGGACCTTTGTAAAGATATCTTTTTCCGAAGTGGATGTGGAAGAGATGTTGGGAACGGAAAATTAATCCATAGAATTGGGATAATCCCTAATTTTGTAATTTATAAAAATAAAATGTGAGTGGGCTCTTTAGAGTAGGCCAAATTAGTCAACTCGTGTATCATTTTCCGTTCCCGTTGAGAGTGACTGGAAGATTATTTATTCATTTGAACTGTAAGTGAGTCTAGCGCAAAAACCAGACAATCAAAACTACCAGCCCGCCCCTTGGCAATTGGCAATTGTGTTCTACCTCCATCCACAAAGGCAAGTTGTAGAGGTTAAATCCCGTTATGATGCGCCACTGCTGACTGCACTGTCCCTGATCTGCACGCTGGTTTCGCAATTGCTCGGCTTTGTCAGTCATCTCTTGATTTGATTTGATTTGATTTGATTTGATTTGATTTGAGTGCTAGTTTTTGTTTTAGCTAGGGATCGACCAACTATAAGCTAGCTAGGCGGCAGACGCGGGGGGGTTCATCATCATGGGATTGGTTGTGTACTGGTACGATTTCGTCTGTTTTGGCATCGTTGGGGTTGCCTTTCTTGGCGCCCTCTATGTGATTTGGAGGAGGGAAGCTGCCAGAAAATGCGATGACAGGAGCATGTACGAGAGTCTTGTGGCGACTCAACCAGCAGACAATACCAATATTGATGGGTATGGGTATGGGCATGGGTATGAGTATGGGGATGCGCATACAGGAGTGACCACAAGGAGTAGGGGGCACGTGAGCTCCACCCAACTGTGGACCAGCTGTTGGCGGGGGCTACACCCAATATGGCTCTTGGGGCTACGTTTTGCCTCCTTTGTGATCACCAGTGGATTCCTGGTGTGGGATATACTCGAGTGTGGTGCCTCTATCTTTGTTTACTACACCGAGTAAGTTTCTTTCCCTTTTTAGCTTGGGACAATTAATATATATATATATATATATATATATGCCATATGCACGATGCATTTTCTAGATCATCACTTGCCACCCCACACCATGTGATCAATGGTGAAGCATCATATGCGTGATTAAAGAATGTGCACGCCTTTGGTTCGGAAAAAAATAATATTTTAATTATTTTATGTGCAGCGAAATGAGAATAGCATCAGTCGTTGATTTATTTTAAGTTAGGCAATTGCAAACGATTAAAAATTAAACAATCACACACAATAAGAATAGCATCAGTCGTTGATTTATTTTAAGCTGAGCAATTGCAAACAATTAAAAATTAAACAATCACGCACAATAAGACACTTGTGATTTTTTACGTAAAAAATCCCAACTCAGGTAAAAATCACTGGACTAATCTAAGTATAGGTAAATCAAGTATTATACCAATAAACAGTTACAAGACCACTTACATACTCCGGTCGAAGCATCAACCTAGATGCCTTAAGCCTCGCTTGCCGAATCCACGTTTATCGTTCCCCGTACTTAATCACCACTACACCAAATCTTCTTAAAAGTATCGAATCCTCAATACTTCACGCCGACAGAATCCACTGGTGATAAATATAGAAATCTATCTAAGTCGAACATAAACTTTATTTGTTCTTTTTGGAACTCAAAAAACACTCAAAGATATAACTTGAATGTAATCCAGAATGTTTGGAATTTTATGCTCTGAAGTGTATTTTTCAAGCCTGAGGTATACCTTTTTATATAGGCAAACAAATTCAACAGTTCGAGTTTTAGTGAAACTGAAACTGCTAGACATTCGCTTGAGCGAACTATCCACCGCTCAAGCTATCAAGTGACAGTTTGTATCCTGTATGAATTGCACTTGCTCAAACCTACTTTAATCACTTGTATCTTGAGCTTCAAGTGTTGTACTTCAGTCTTCTAATATGAATAATACTATAACCAAGACTTTTAATGAAATACAAGCTCATAACTCCAACAAGAGTTTTAATAAACCTATGATTCCTAATCGAACTAGAAGATTTACATCAAGAGTTATAAAAACAGCTAAATTCCTTCAATCATAAGAATTTTATATTAAACAAAATTATCAAAATCTAAATAGACTCAAAGTCCTAACAAGTTCTACATATCATAATTAAAGCTTCATATATCCCAGTTCCAATTTCCCACTTCAAGATTTCACGATCATCTTTATTTTAGAAACTTGATTTTGTTACATTTTATTTATGGCTGCTGTGTTAGTCATGACCTTCCAACTGAGTACGGTATCACCCATTACATTGATGGTGTTTTGCATTCCTGAAACTAATTGCATATAAATTGTAGCGGAAGAAATGATAATTATAACTTATAGTATAAATTAGTTATCAATATGTTATTATTAAAATCAGATGCAATGCCAAATACCGCCATTACCTACCTACTTGTGCAAATTTTGAATGGATAGGCTTGGGAGCATTGGTACCTATGCAGGATATTTTTTTCTCTCTTTTCTTACATCAACTGCTACTTAATTAATCTTTCTTTCTTCCTTGTGATATTATTGGTTCTGCAGGTGGACTTTTACTTTGGTTATTATCTATTTCGCTGTAAGTCAAGCACTTAAGACACCCTAATTTGATTTCTTTCTTTCACCTGTGTAGTTGTATTACCTAGCATTAGAATTCTATACACAGATACACACCCACCACATTCTGGGTGATCATGCACATACATATACATACATTAAATAATCACCTAGAATGTTAAACGGTGTTTTCTGTTTTAAAATTTGGCATATTACTCAATCTTTCACTTTAGCTAGCTACTTGTACCATTTCTGTAAGTAGATAGGAACAATTGTATCTGCGCATGGATGCATGGTCTACTACTCGAGGAAAACTTCATTGGAAAATGGGGAAAGGGAAGAGTTTCTGAGAAGGGATGTCGAGGAGAATATATCTACAAATGGGAGTGGGGTGAGTTTTGGGGTGAAAGAAATTAGGGGAACCATCAAGTTGCAAAGCCACTATGACCAAGAGGCCATCCAGCAAAGAGCTGGTTTCTGGGGATACCTTATGCAAGCTGCCTATCAGGTCACTCCTTACAACTTCATTATCTTTTTCTATTATATGTGCCTAATCCTCTGAGACTGCCTAGTTTTTAACCAAAAAGATAGAAATTAGCAGTGGAAAGAGAGGGGCTGCAGGCACCCTAATTTGAAATATGGGGCCTCCTCTTGTTTACAAGACTGAGTGGCTTATCCTTGTCTTGTGTGCGCCTCCCGTACTAGGTGAATCTGACCCCGTTTCCCTGAACAGACTTGTGCAGGTGCAGTTATCATAACGGACCTTGTGTTTTGGTGCATTATTGTCCCATTTCTCCCAATTGCACATCTTCAATTGAACCTAGTGAGATTCTTGCTCTTTATTTTCTTCTTTTGCTTTTTTTTAAAAAATGTTTTCTCAGGAATCAAACAGCATTGCCGCTTGCGGTCGTTGAGTTTCTTATTGTTGTCTTCCTCACTTTTGTCACATAAGAGGGAAATAGGGAATAAGCTACAACTGGTACTGATAAAGACTCAAAACTCAGCACTCATTCCTTCCATCCAAAGGGAGCCTATGTGAAAAGAAATCTGAACTTGTGTTGATTTCCATAAATCAAAACACTCGCGTGTGCAAGAAGCAATGTTGCATGTGAAGTCGATTTGATGAGGTTTATTCAGTACAGTTGTGACTTGATCTATATAGGGAATTGCATTAATTAGAATCCTAGAGAATCCTAGAACCACCGCCAAATATCTATTAAAGTAGAATGTCTTGTTTTATGATCAATTTGCGTTTTGTTTCATCATTATCTTCAATCAGTAACTTTGGAATAAGAATTTATCCCATACCTAGACAAGATTTTTATTTTTTTTGAAAGGCTTCATAACGTTTTTATCGACAATTCTATTGAACTCTACTGTTCTAAATATTGGGTGTTCATCTATATATGGCTGCAGTTGATGGGGTGCATGCATACGCTAAATGCTGTTTTTCTTCTTCTTGATGCGGCAGTTAATAGCCTCGTAAGTATCCATGAACACACATTAAGATGAACACTTTTTGACAATTACCTCTTGTTGCCTACACCAACTGAGCATTCCTTATGTTGTACACATTATTATAGCAACACGAGAACAGCTACAGTAGACGTTTTCTCCACTTCATTTCACGAAGCAAAATCTCTCTTTCTGTGTGTGTGTGTATTGGCAGCCATTCCCTTGGTTTCGACTGGCATATTTTGTGCTCTGGAGCTGCTCCTATGTTGTTTTCCAGTGGGTCATTCATGCCTGTGGTTATTCCATGTAAGAATTTCTTGTTTCGCTTATTTTCTTTTCTTTTCTATTTTTTTAATTGTGGCAATGAATTTATTTCTTTGCAAATAGGTAAACAGTTTTAGCTGACTTGTATGCCCATGGAATTTGTCTCTCTCTCCCTCTCAGGTGGCCATATCCTTTCCTAGAGCTTTCATCACAGTGGGCACCTTTGTGGTAAATGATTTTCTTCAACATTAATTCATATAAATCTTGTTTGCTGTGTATTACGTCTGTTAACCCTTTTGATCGTGCCGGTCCATCCTAATTCCTACAGGTACTTCTGCCTGGCTGTGGCTCACATCCCCTGCTATGGTGTATATTCATTGCTTATCAGAGCTAAAAACTCATTTTTTCCTAGATGGTTCTCCCAAGCATTTGTGAAATCTTAATAATTTTTTATACCTTTTTCTAGAGTTATCCTCCAAATTAATAAGTACTCTCTATATTCAGCTGAACTGAAATGATAGCAGTTGTCTGCTTTTAGCACATCCCGTTATTAGTCATTGTGCGAAAAGTGTGTTTTCTGTTGATAATATTAGTGTCTTAACCCTTGTAAATTGAGAATAATGAATTTACTTTAGTATGAAAAATTTACAAAAGTAAATGAGCATTGAACACTTCCACTCTCTAAATTACTTTAATTTTTTCCAAGTGTATCAATCTGAAAACTATTTTTAATTGTGACAATCATAATTAAAAATTAATTAATTAAAGTATTTGATTGAAATATTTCAAAATAATCGTGTCCCAAATTTAAAGAGTTTTTTTTAAATGAATTTATCACTTCAATTTGAAATTTAAAATTAATTTTTCCAAAGTATATTCAAGATCGCCAATCTAAAATTAACCATTGGTATAAATTTTTTTTTGTGATGTAAGATTTTTCAAAATCCTATACAAAGAAATAAGTTTTGAGTAAATTACACTGACTGTCCCTTTTATTTTTGACAAAAATAGATACTATCTATGGTTTTTAAAATATAATTGACTCCCTCTCTAGTTTAATTGTCGGTACGGAAAAATTTTACTTCTGTCAATTGTTTTTATAATTTTTTTATTTTGCCTTTAAACACCTCTCTCTCTCTCTCTCTCTCTCTCTCTCTCTCTCTCTCTCTCCATTTTCACTATTTCTCAACTGAAAAATAACTTTTTCTATTTTATATGCTTTGTTTCACTTTTTTTTTATTTTTTATACTTATTTTTTTTAAAAACAATCAAAAAATATATTTGTTAAAAATTGGCTGGCTTGTTTAATTGTAGATAATAAAATAAAAATTACTATAATAACCAAATTAAATAACATATAGCCTAGTTTGAGATAATTGTTTATTTGTTTATTTTGTTTTTAATAAATTTTTTTATCGTTTAGTCAAATTATTATGCTTTTTAACTCATCGCATCGAGACGAGCTGAAAAAGTAAATTTTTTTAATCAAGATATAAAAAAGTTTAAAAAAAAGACAAAAATAAACCAAATGGATGTATATTTTGAAAATTACTATAATAAGCCAAAAATTACTATAATAAGCCAAAAATAAGACAAAAATTACTATAAAAAAGTTCAAAAAAAGACAAAATAGCTACATAGTAGAAAAAGATTTTTTTTTTTTTAAAAAGAATGTATACTTTTAAAATCATACTTTTCCTGATTGCTTTTTTAAATTAATCAGTAATGTGATCTTACCACATTATTTTTGATATTCAATTAATTTGATATTTTTTTAATAAATAAATTTTTCAAAAATTTTTATAAGATTAACTATTTAAATCATCAAAATAAAATACTATAAGTATTATAAAAAAATAGAAATATCTCTATCTCTATTTACTACCACTACCAACTAAAAAAATGCTAGCTTAAAAATTAAGTTACCAAATAACCTATTTTAAACTCAATTTAGTTTTTTAGTTAAAAACGCAAAAAATAAAAATAAAAAAATAAAAAAACTAACTTTTAAGTTAGTTATCGATCGAAAAGATCTCAGTTTTTATTAAAACGTGATTAAAAAAATATAAATAAAATTTTTAATCTCAATTTATTATCCATATAAAATGATATGTATTTTTTATCTTGGTTTTTTAAAAATCGAGATATTTTTTATTACACCGTACATTTGAATATCGTACCGAATAGTATATTGATTTTTTCATTTGTACAGTACGTATCGTTGTCGGTGGTATACTGCGTCATGTTTAAAACTATAAATTTATAACTTCAAATATTAAAATTTATGTCTATTAATTTAGATTAAAAATTAAAAATAAAAATTATATATTAGAACAAGCAAATTCAAGCAAAATTATTCCAGTTCCAGTAACAAATCATACTTTAGAATACAAACTAATCAATTTTTAAAAATATTTTTTGGTATTTAAAAAATTCAAATTTAAAAAAAAATGTTTAACAAATAATTTTTTTGAATGTTTTTAAAAAAATAAGTATAAAAAATAAAAAAAATAAAACAAAGCAAATAAAATAAAAATTGTTGTTTTTAGTTAAGGAAAAAGTGAGAATGGAGAGAGAGAGAGAGAAAAGGTGTTTAAGGGCAAAATAAAAAAATTAAAAAAAATTGACAAAATTAGGACAAAATCACTGACATGAATGGGAGCAGTAAAATTTCAGAAACTACATAAATAGTATTAATTTCTTTCAAAAATCAGAAAGGTGGTCAGTGTAATTTACCTTATTATTTTCTTTTAGCTTATTAAGATTTTTATATTAGTTATTTTACAAATTTATGTAATGAGGGTGTTACTTAGGACTCAAATTCCAATTTTTAGTTTGTAGTTTAATAAAAAAAATTAAATAAGTTTGTTTATAAATTTTTGTTTATACTTTTTATTTTAATTTAATAAAAATAAATTTTACTGATTTAAATTGAATGCACAAGAGATTCGAGAAACTCAAAAATTAAATTAATTTGACATTTATGGGTTGAATTGATTTGATTTTTACAAGTAATTAATTTGGTTTTGAATTTCAAAATAGATAAATCGATAATATTAATTCGATTTTGTGAATTTATCTGGAATTAACTTAAACCAACCTAATAACCGAACAGTATATGTTTGATCAATATATATACCTATATAAAAAAATAAAAAAATATTAACTATTAAATTACATATATAATTATTGTGAGATTTATATAAGAAAAATAAAACTAACATGATAACCGAACAGTATAGACCCAATTAATATATATACATATATAAGAAAATAAAAAATATTAACTATTACATTACATATATAATTATTGTGAGATTCATAAAAAAAAACTTTCTAGCTTTACAAATTAAAAAAAAATTTATTAAATTAAAAAATTACTATTAATTGTTATTTATTCGCCATGTCATTTATTTTTGTAAATTATTTGGTAGATATTTATCAGTTATTTCACTAAATAAATTGTAGAATAATTATTCAAAACTTTTATTCTATGCTTTTATATATTGTATAGGTGTTAGATTTTATTTGTTATTTGTTTTAAAATTTTAAAATTTATACGTAGTAATTTTTTTCATACATGCAAAGTAATTTTTAAAATTCATAGAACCGTAGTTCTAAACCGAACAAACTTGATTTTTTTTTGTTTGATTTTACTACATAATTCAATTGGTTCTTGGTTCAAAAAATTAGAATCGATCAAAATTAGTTCGGTCCAAAATTTAATACCGAACCAGATCGAATTATATGCACTCCTAATTTAAATTATACGTACAAATTTAACATACATTCGCAGGTTTTATTTAAAACTATAATCACATTTTTTCAGTTATACTTCATAAATTTATAATTTTAACTACACAAAATACTCCCAATATAAGGTAATTGTAAAGAATTAAATTAATTCAACTTCTTGATTTTTTTAAAAAAGTAAAAAAGAAAACAAAACAAAAATGAAATAAGAACGGTTGGTTATAATTGCCAAACAAATTTAAATTTTTTCTTATTGATGATTAAAATATGAGTTGTGTTAACCATCGTCCACTAAGTAATAATTAATAAGTTAATAAATTTTTTTAATATAAATATATTTTTTAAAATAAAATTTTATTATTCTAAAAAATATTAATATAATACGCACAAAATATTTACACATTATATATTTATTACTCATCGCCTACTGAACAATGATTAATACTTTTCTTATTCAAGAAAGTTCATCCTTCCTTCCATCAACAACCCAAAGAAAAGGCAAAGAAATTGCTTGCATAATTCTCATCATTTCCTTGGGTAAAATATTATTATTTTACAAAATTAAGTCTTTATTAGTCAAGCTATCCTTCTTTTGTCCTCTCTATTTTAAGATATAAAATTAGAGGAGAGTGATATAAGATCTCACGTGTTTGACATTTTTGTCATTTTAATTAATCTCTTATTCCTTTTCACACGAAAAATATCAATAGTTTGATTAAATTATTAATTTTACAAATATCACAAGAACGTGTCTTTATTTTAACTCCCTAAATAGATTACGCGTTAAAATTATATTTTATTTTTCAAATTTTATTTCATCTTACTCAAAAACAAGTACAATAATCTATACGAATATCAGTTAAGTATTTAACATTAAAAACAATTACGTGCTGCGCAAAACATACTACAAATAAACAACATAAGTGAGCCATATATATTAATTTTGATTTTTATATAAATATAAAGTGTATAATACACTGCGCTATGCAATATAAATAGTTTTTAGTCTTGGATATAACTGCACAAGTATTTAGGACACAATTAAATTGAAATTTTAATTTTTACATTCTACTTTTATTTAAATATTTTGATCAGTACCTTCAATAGGTAAAGTTACAAAAATGTCCTTCACAATATGTAAAAGTACAATGATATTTATGCAAAAATGTATTATTGTGAAGAGTATTTTCATAAATTTATCAAATAAAGACAAAATTTTAAATGTGTTTGAATAAAATGGAGTGAAAAATCACTCCCCTTAAATTGGGGTTTTTAGTCTAACAACATATATGCAAATAGTTTATTGTACAAGTCAATTTGGTAACAACTTGTAATCTAGTTTTATTCTCGTATTTTAAAAAGTAATGAAAATAATAATAAATAAATAAAGGTCAAGAAGAAAAAAACCTATTTTAAAACTTCAATTAAGATTTTTATCATTTTTAATTTTTTTCACAAAACCAACCGATCATACTTTTTAAACTTGTTCCGTCACAATAGGCATATAAAAAACAAATTAGACAAAAAAATTTAAAAAAATAAAAGATTAAAAACCGTAAAAAATATATTCGAACAATAGTATGATAACTTAGCTTAAAACCAGTCTTTTTAAATTTTTTTAGCTTAAACTAAATAAGTCAAAATCTTATTTGATAATATAATACTCCATTTTACATCGGTGAAATATAAAAATTAAGTCTGATATTTAAACAAATCTGTGAACTTGTACTAATAATTTAGTTTAAGTATTTTAAGCCATATTGTTAAGTTTTTTATTCAAGTTATTGGGTTATTAATCTACTTAATTGTTACGAATGGTATTAAAACTAACATTGGTCTTGTGACGAGTTTTGTGGAGGAATGATAAAGGAGTAGGGGATCCAGAGAGAGGAAAAGACCCCAAAATTGTATACATTGTCTATGCTAATGTGCTATTCTGCGTCTGTTAATAAACAACTATTCACATCTCAACCAGTGAAGAACTTGTGCCACACGACAATGACATTGCCTATTTGAGTGAAAGATATTGTGGCACTTCATCCCACGTCGATAAAATATAAAAATTGAGTTCAATATATAAACAAACTTATGAGCTACTACTAGTAATTTAGCTTAAGTATTTTTTAATTATATTATTAGACTTTTTTTTTAAATTATTAGAACAATAATCTACTTGAATCGTTACAGGTTTAAAATGACTTTATGGCACCATGCACATAAAAATGGATTGGTTTTTTATCACCAACTCTTTTGGAATTTTAAGTAAAAAGCTTTTTTGTTTTGATCAGTAAACACACAAACACACTAATATCCACTTGGAAGCAACGATCTAGAATTTTTTTATCAATTTTTTTTACTTTCTAAATGCTAGTATTTTTTTATCATTCTTTTAACTTTCTAAATGCTCATATGCTACAAGATCCTCATTTTTGAAACATTATTATTTTTCAATAATGTTAAAATGACTAATTTATTTTATCAAGTTAATATCCCAAATGATATGACACAATCACAAGCATTGAATTTAAATAAAATTTATGCAGAACCTATTATATTAATATTTGCAATTATCTCACGTCACTTGAAATATTAATTTGATAAAATAAACCGGCATCCTATCATTTGAAATATCAAGAAAAATTTTATTTCATTGGAGTATATTTTCGCTTCATGTTTCCATTGCTCCGGAAAGTTAATGCCTACTTTGGAGAAATGCTTCGTAATTCACACAATCATTTATTTATAAGCTGCATGAAGTTGTTCATTATCGGCATATCCACAAAGTGCCCCAGCGTTAAGCCAGAGATGAATTTTGGGATACGTGCTGCCATCGAACTTGACAAAATTCGAAACTTTGAGTTTAGCGTTAACCTATTATGCATTGCAGCTTATCTGCTACAGCTCTTAAGTCTTGGTAACTAGTGGGAATGTAGGATAATTCAAGTAATAGACCGACACCGGTGTCTCTAACAAGAGAAAATAGGTCCACATGATCAACCGAACTAAGCATGTAAAAAATGATGGGTGGGATAGTGCTGTAGGAACCGGTCGGATTCGATCTGACAAATAGAAGTTGAAGTTTTGCATACTCATGCCTTAGATACTTGGCTACGGTTCCCTATCAATTCTATCTCTTTCTTCCTTATCTGACTTTGCTTCACAGGGTGAGACTAGGAATAACAGATGACAGAATGCTTTGGGAGGAAGGACGCGATATTTCCTTCTTCGTTTGTGTGGATAACCGATTGATGCTATGTGGATGTAGATCACCCGGGGGTCCTTTGGAGATAGGTCTTACGCTGCTAGCCCAGCTGTAGCTATATTTGGTCCATACTTCCTTACTCGAGTGAAGCTGATATACTTGGACCGCGTCGAGTGGTACCTGGGTGAGAGTGTTCCGACAGTTTAGGATTGATTAGCCGGCTCTTGATTTGCCACCCCCAATCCTACTAGCACCTTAATGAATTGTCAAAGCTTACTTCAGAGAGTACCGCTGTTATTGTGTCAGTATGATTCAGGTCTCTTTCTACAATATCATTTGTTAAATTCGTCGGGACTAACGGGGCTCGAATCCGCAACTTCCGCCTTGACAGGGCGGTGTTCTGACCGATTGAAACTATAAACAGCCGAGCTGACTAACTTGAGAAAAAAAAAACTAGCTGACCCAATGAGCGTACGCACAAAAGCTGAAGCAAGCTAAATGGTGAGCGGAGATACCAAGACCGCAGCAAGCTAGAAGAGCTGTCCTGAGCCAACTGATCTACCCAAGATGCCAAAACCGAGCTCCAAGACTGCAGTTGCCGAAGTTTACCTAGTTATGCGCGACTGACAAAGACCTACTTTGGCAAACCACAGATACTTCGAGGCTTCATATCGTGAAAAGATTATTTGAAAAAGTTTCTTCGGTATAACTTGCGCTAAACCAATTATGTATGTAACCAATTATGTATGTATTCGGCTTCCTTCTATTACGGATATGTATTTTCAATTTTGCATTTTTGCATCTTCTTCCGAAAAAGAATGACCTAAGTTAAGTAAGTGGTCATCAATTCTATCTTTCCAGAGAGATAGTTAGGCTCGCACACACAACCCTATGTTGTAAAGGTGGAAAAGTTTTCCCACCTCGCATGAACAAAGATCAAGAAGCTCACTTACCTAAGAAAAAAGGACAAATAGGTCGACTTCAAAAAGGGCTATGGTTGCTTTCTCTGTTGGTTGAATTCGCTACTAGGTGGAATCAGACCTTCGGCTCTCGATTGCTACTTGATTGGAAGGACTATCGCTTTTCTCTATTAGCTTAGCTGGACTGATCGTGTAACAACGAGCTACTTGAATCCGACCTTCGAATCAATATCTCCAAAGGCAAACATTGATGTAAGTCAAAATCGACATATGCTGACTTTGGCAAGGCACATCCACAAAATGATGAACACAAAGAGAAGGGGGTCTACAAGACCTATGGATGTTATACCTGAAGGGGACCCCAGGTCATCCCCATTCCGATCCCAGGCTTTATGTCGTTACAAAATAAAATGAAAACAGGCTTGTTTCCAATCTAGTCTTGGACTCGACCTGTCCAATTTTGTCCATTTTTAATCAAAAATAGACTCATTTTAATAATTAGAACAGTTCATTTTATTATTTTTAGTATATAAATTAACTGTATATATAAAAAAAATTAAATTAATCAAACATTGCTAAATGTATGAAAAGGTTATATATTTTTGTTAAAACAAATGAACGGTGTCTATGTTTCACAGTTAATTTTTTTTAACACTAATGTAATTTAATTAGATACTTTATCATATCCGATTAACTTGATTTTTTACATAACTATTCTACACATTGAGAATAATAAAATAAATAATTTAAATTATCAAAATAGATCCATTTTAGACTAAAAAAGACTTAACTAAACTGGTCCAATCCCATTAAAACTGGAGAAAAAGCTACCTCCAAAATATTTGGAGTGTTTTGCAAAACTACTGCTAACAGCTTTTAACTTACTGTTCCTAATTTTCAACGACAAGTTATAAATTTTTTCAAATACCAACAACTTCTACTACAAACTATATCTATATTTTTTTTAAATTTCAAGTACAAGATACAATATTTATCAAACATTCACAATTTTTGCTACAAGTTATAATTTATAAACTATTAATTTTAATAATGCTAAACACCACCCTAAGTGATTGATTATATCTAAATCAACCACAATCGATGGAGTCAAGTCACCACCAGAAAACATCTTTGGAGGCTTTGCATCGAAATTATCACTATAAACGATAAATTCTATTGTCTAGATCAATCCAAATAATCACCTAATATTTTTGAAAAATACTAATTACCACTAAATGGACAGGGGATAATAGATTAAAAAATGTATAAATATTTGTATAAAATATACTAACATTTATGAAAATAATAGATCACACCTCTTAAAACTATATTGACATTAGAGATATTTTGTTTCTATTACCCTTTTATCCCCTGCCTAAAAAGCTCCAATATTAATCAGCCTTAGCCAATATTTTTAGATGCCTTTAGGACACTATTCTAATTGTGTTATATGAAGAGAGAAAAAATCAATTCAAAAATGATAGATCCCATGAGAAACATTTTTAAGGAGAAACATTTTTAAGTCTAAGGTATACTTGGCAAAACTATTGCTAATAATTTTTAGCTTCTTAGTATTAATTTTACCTATAAACTATAAATTTTTTCAAACACTCACAACTTCTGCTACAAATTATAATTACTTTCTCTTCTATTTTAGTTACAAGTTAAAATCTTTATCAAGCAGTCACAATTTCTGTTACAAGCTACAATTTACAAGCTACTAATCTATTACATTAGGCTTTAGATACCACTTATCAATGTGTGTGTAAATTAATAATGAAGAGATAAAATCTCATAAGATTAATAATTCCACAAGATTAATAGTAAGGAGATTATCAGCTATAAATCACTCAAGTATTGTATATCATATATTTTAGAAGATTAATTATTTAAAAAATATATAATTTGTTCACCACTTATTGCGTTCAAACTTTAAAAATATAATCTCTACAAAATATATGCAACATGTAGGATTGGTGGAACAAGCCCATGTACCTAAATCTTCTCAAAGACCTAGAATGACTTTAAGGCCATGTTTGTTCTGATGGACAAAAGGGATTAAATTGGATTAAAAAACATATATGATCGATATTTTAAAATTTTATCTTTTCAAATTGTTAACTCCATATTTGCTTCACTGGATCGGTAATCATGGAATTATTTGTCCCGCCTTTCCCCTAAAATTATTTGCCCCCCTCGAGATTATCTTTTTTACTTATCCAACGATAAAAAAATAATTCTTCAATTCTTATCTCGTAATTTGTTCCACTTTAATCAAATATGAGATAAATAATATCATGGTATATACAATCTCCTTCACTATCGCATGGTATTAAAATTTTTAAAAAAACATATAGAACTTATACATTATTTATCTCTCTTATTCTATCAAATCTTCACTATCGCATGGTATTAAAATTTAAAAAAAAACATATAGAACTTATACATTATTTATCTCTCTTATTCTATCAAATCCTATACGCAACTAACATGGCCTAAGAGGAAGGCAAAATTCCACTTTTCCTTTAGCCGCCCTCTCTTCACCCTAGCCCTAACAAAGCAAGGATGGCACAGGATCCAGAAGAACTGAAGTTTTGGAGGGGCAAAAGTTCACTAACTAATAGAAGGCTCACAAAACTCACTGCTTATTAATGGAAGTTCTAGAGAAAGAAAAGTTTTCCCAGTTATTTTAACTCCCAACTCGTTTGAAAGCCGAAAATGAAATCAGGTTGTGTTTTGTTTCCTAAGCAAAATCGACTGAAATTTTCATTGTGGAAGTAGATGATTATACATCCAAACTATAAGGCATGTTTGCTTAAGGGTTAAATGGGGTAAGATTGAACCATATGAGAATAATCCTATATAATCCCTTGTTTGGTTTGCCAAATTTCAATAGGATTGGACTATCCCCTTAAGCCTCCTAACTACCACAAGCCATCCATTTTAGGACTATTATTATCCCACCACCCAAGTAGGTTTGGGAGTCCAGAGACCATTACTATCTCATTTCTTTGCAAATTTCTAATAATTACACTAAAATCATGTCAAAGCAAATAACATTCTATTCATCCTTAAGTTATCATACTCTCAACCAAACACCATTCGGTAAAAAAACCACTACACTAATAATTCAATTTATAATAATTTGGATACTAATAATCAGATGCACTTATTATCCCCAAAAAAAGTCTTTCAACCAAACCAGCCCTAAGAAAAATCAGTCTTGTTACAATTCCCCAATGCTTCCTTGTAGTTCTTAATAGTGTCCATTCTTGCCCATATTCAAAGCAAGAATAGGCAATGTCAGATGATCATCTCAAGTGTTCCACTAGGTGACAACAAATATTTCACAAATGATGCTTAACTGGAAGTTCAATTATTTGTTACACCAAACATTTCATATATAAATTGAAACTCGGCAAGCATAAAATTGCACTCAAACATGGGGATAATTAACTTAAATACCTCCGAGAGCAGCACCGGAACAAATTCGCAATAGCCAAATCCCCCTTTTCTGCCTTTTTTGTTCCTGGATGCTGTGAGTACTCTCACTTTAAGAATAAAGAAATGATATTAATTAGAAAGAGTTGCAGTTAAATACTGGCCAAACTCTTCCATATTTGAACTTTGAAGCTCAATCACTGCATTAACTCATCTGGACTAGGTCTTCTTTTTCTTCTTTGTTGAGGCAGAGTCACTAGGTCCAATCTCTATAGACATGCGCTTCGTCCTGCAAAACAAATGAGTCGTTTAAATAGCCACCCAATGATAGGAACTTAATGTTATTTTTTTTGGGGGGGTAGAACACACAGCAGGAAAAAAAGATACCGTCTAGAGAGCTCCCTTGCATCATCATTTTCTTCTTCAGTAGCAAAATCTGGTTAAAATGTCAATGATGTTTCAGAGATCAAATTTTAGATAAGAGCCACATGTAAAAAGTAAATATTGCCTAGAGACCAGAAGAACAGAGTGTAAATGAAAAAAGTCTAGAACATAATAATCTAAATAGTTAAATATTTACTGCTTCACGAGTTTGGTCAAAACTACTATCTTTGAGGTCCTTGCACTCGTTTCATGAACGAGCAGGGAGGACGAGAGGAAAACAGGATCAAAATGTCAACAACTTTCAATACCATCTTTCCGAGTAGTATAGTTCTAGGCAATAAAGGTCTTATACCATGATTATGCTGCCAAAACTAATAAAAGATTATAGTAAATTATGCATGCAAAAAAATTTCGTCATTCTTATCCAGGGATAAAGCTTCGGAGGAACTGAAATACTACCTTTTTAATGGTACCAACTTCATTATTGAGAATTTTCAAACTCATGATATACTTGTCAGGAAAACAATTATTGTTTTCACGGTGAGAGAAGAGAATTGCAAGTAAGCCTACTATCCTACTTCAGATATTATTTTTCGAAATAAAAAGGAGAATAATGAAAGATGCAACCGAACAAGGTTTTCTCAATAGTAAGGTTTTCTCAAGAGTAGGCTGAAACCACATTAATTTTCAGATGTAGTAAAATCAACTTTTAATTTGGCATGAAACTTCATACGCATTTCATATGAAATTCACTCGCGGTTTATAACCGCTTCGTATCATGGTCCAATGGCATTAATTGACTAAAATATCCAAAACTCACAGCCATAAATATTTCTCAAGAAATTGTATCCTCAACAGCAGAAATATAAATCAGTTATAAACCAGCCAAAGATCCAGATGATCAAAGACAAAAAAATATGAAGTCCTATAAGGAGGAAACTCACCTGCTCCATTTGCATCTTCAGTTTCTGGTCCTGACTCTGAACCAGAACCCCATCGATCTCCTCCATCGTCAAAATCCCACCGATCTCCAACAGGAGGCATCCAGAAGTCAGCTTCTTCAGATTCCGCATCCTTATCAGAAGAATTCCTTACTTCAGATATAGCTTTATTGACATTTTCCTCCTCCTGTTTTTTCTTTTTCTTTTTCTTCAGACTATCAGTTTTTGGTTTTGATGTTTTCTCTAATGTCTGCTCACCCTGCTCTGCATTTGTTCCATTTAGTGTCTTCTTTTCAGCTTCTTTTTTTTCTGTTTACAGAAGTTCACGTTTATGTAGAACACTAACAACTCAGATATACAAGGGGAACCCCCTGTTTCCTCCATTTAGATGTTCAAAGGGCACAGTTCAAATGCACCAATGTGTAGATTTCACCTTGAGGTTGCATTGTTGCAATGGGTGAAATTTTGAACAGAGGAGAGCACAAAACGGGTAATTTGAAAATGAAAACAAACCTAACATGTTCAGGAACCGTCTTCCATTGATATGCTTCCATATATGCTCCTCAGATTTATTGACGGTAACCCCAGTTAGCTTACAAATTAACTTTGAACTACAAGGCCACAAAAAGAAGAATTAAATCAGCAACAAAAATTGGAAGACTGATACCAAGTAACTTAAAATGCTTTTATAGAAAAATCTGGCTGGCCATAACAAGTGAATCCTCCCCCATCCCTCTCTTCCCGCCTTCTAATTCATGTTTTTCCTTACAGGCCTTTATGTTGAATCTTCAAACACGTTTATTGTTTACTCTATTTAATTCCCAAGAAAAAAACTAGAACAAAAATCTCGGAAATATTTATTTACACATCACCACTAGTGGCAAAAAATCTCAACCCAACAAAGCGTAACTACAACAATTTGTCTTACATCAGATTGTGGAAATTCTTGGATATTGTATTACGATAGAGAGAGAAACTCATTTTCTGTTCTTATTTTACATACAGAGACATTAAGTTCTTTTTATACATTGCTAACTAACTCTTTATCTCTAACTAACTTTCTGACTCACCTAAGCTAAACTAACTTCCAGAACTGACTTCCTCTAACTTCCTCTTCTGTTTTAATAGCTTCCGTAACTTCCTTAACATCCCCTCACAAACTAAAGGGAGGGAGTTGAACCTTTAGTTTGGCTTGAAGATATTGAAAACGACTATTGGATACAGGCTTTGTAAATATGTCAGCAACTTGATCCAAGGTAGAAATATGTCGAATTACCAGTGTTTTTGCTGCCACTTGTTCATAAACATAGTGGTAATCCACGGCAATGTGTTTAGAACGAGAGTGAAACACTGGATTAGAAGCCAAGGAAATAGTTGATATGTTATCACACCATATTGTGGGGGTGGCTACAAGAGGTATATGTAGATCAATAAGGAGCATGCGCAGCCAAGCTAACTCAGCTGCAGCTTGAGCAAGGGATCAATACTCTGCTTGTGTAGAAGATCGCGCAACAGTTGGTTGCTTTCTAGCATACCAAGAGATCAAGTTTGGTCCAAGGAAGACACAATAGCCAGTTGTTGATCTTCTGTCACTTGAGTCACCAGCGCAATCTGAGTCTGAAAAATCATGAAGATCGAATTCACTAGGGGAGAAGTGAAGACCATGTGTGATTGAGCCCTTAAAAAACCTCAGAATACGTTTAAGTGTGAGAAAATTAGCATTGGAGGGATTTTGCATATGTTGGCAGGTATGATTTACTGCGAGAGAGAGAGAGATCCGGTCTAGTGATTGTGAGATATTGAAGACCTCCAACAAGACTACGTTATAAAGAAGGATTGGAAAAGGCAGTATTGTTTGAATCATGATCAGATGGCTTAATCGATAATGGAGAAGTATAGGGCTTACAATCTTGCATACCAGCCTTTATGAGAAGTTCAGTTGCATATTTATGCTGAGATAGAAAATAGCCAGACTCAGTTTGTTGCACAAAAATTCCAAGGAAGTAGGAAACATCGCCCAATTCTTTCATAGAGAAAGCTTCATGCATATGAGCAACCAGGGAGTTAGTTTGGGTAGGATCACTCCCAGTTAGAAGTATGTCATCAACATAGATTAGAAGAATTGTAATAGAATGAGAGGTTTTCAGAAACAAGAGAGAGGAATCACAATGACTAGCCTTGAAGCCATTGGAGAGTAAGAAACATGCAAATGTTGAATACCAAGCACGTGGTGCTTGTTTAAGACCATACAAAGCTTTATGCAACTTACAAACATGAGTTGGATAGGAAGAATCAATAAATCCTGGTGGCTGCTCTAAATAAACCTCCTCATCAATATGGCCATGTAAGAATGTATTTGAGATGTCCATTTGTCGAATTTTCCAACCAAAAATGTAGTGCCAAGGATAGAACTAAACGAATAGTCACTGGACTAAACGTTTCTTGAAAATCAATTCTTGCCTCTGGTAGATATCCTTTAGCCACTAAACGAGCTTTATATCGAGCTACAGAACCATTAGGATTTCGCTGAATACGAAAGATCCATTTACATTCAATGGCTGTTTTGTTTGGAGGCAGTGGACCTAAAGATCAGGTTCCTTGTAGTTGTAGGGCTTTAAATTCCTCTTGCATAACCTGTAACCAGTATGAAGATTTACAAGCTTCTTTGTAAGTAGCTGGTTCAAGAGTTGGTGTATTGATGTCTGCTCAGGTCTGTGAACTAGCTGATAAACACAATGGTTGCCGGGGTTTAACAACCCCTGCTTTAAATCGAGTGACCATAGGATGAGAATTTGTCCTTGAAGTAGGTAGATTATAGGAATTAGGCTGAGATAGATGACTAGGTGGTGGCGAAGATGAATTAATAATAGTGGGATTGACTGGAGAATCAGGTGAAGTGGGAATTTGAGAATTGTCACTGGCACCCATCGAAATCTCGATGGAAGGAACAGGAGAAGTAGATTGAGAAACTGAGGGCCAAAAGAAAGTTTGAATTTGAGAAAGATTATTGACTGACTGAGAATGTGAAAGAGCTTGTTTGAAAGGAGATACTTTTTCATTGAAGTTGACATGTCAAGAAACAAATATTCTTTTGGTGTGAGGATCCAAGCATCTATATCCTTTTATGGTGGGATGATATCCAAGAAAAACACAGGGAATAGATTTCGGTTCAAGTTTGTGAGTGGTGTAAGTTTGGAGCCAAGGAAAGCATTGACAACCAAAAATTTTGAAGGAATTATAATCAAGAGATTGGGAAAATAATTTCTCAAAGGGAATTTGATTGTTTAATTTTGAGGAAGGAAGACAATTTATCAAAAATGCTGCGACAGCTAATGCATCAAACCAGTAATACAAGGGAACACCTGATTGATGAATTAGTGTAATTGATATTTAAGTAAGGTGGCGATGTTTCCTTTCGGCAACACCGTTTTGGGCAGGTGTATATGGACAGCTCATTTGATGAAAGATACCTTCCTGAGCTAGGAAATTTCGTAACAGTGAGCTGGTATACTCACTTCCTCCATCCGTGCAAAGGATTTTTAAAGGAGAATCAAATTGCTTCTCTGCATATGCCTTAAATTCCTTTAATTTGGTGAAAACTTCACTTTTGTAATGAAGAGGAAAAACCCAAGAGAATCGACTAAAGTCATCCACAAATAGAACATAGAATCAAAATTCAGAATCAGATTGAGGAATGGTCCCCATACATCACTGTGAACTAAGGCTAAAGGAGCATTCACTGAAGTGTTTGACAAAACAAACGGCAAACGATGACACTTGGAAACACTACAATGTATACACATTGTTGTTTCTTTTTATAAACAGGAAGATGAAATCTTTTTAGCAGATTATTGAGTTTTCATTGGGAGGGATGTCCCAATCTGCTATGCCATTCTGATGAAGAACAATTTGCAACACATGCTTAGTCGGAGAAGATAGTTGGTAGAAGCCTTGAGAATGTTGACCTCTACATAGAGTGGCCTTGATTTGATTGTCCTAAATCACAAATGAATTGGAATCAAAAGTGACAGAACAATTATTGTCCTTTGTTAACTAGTGAACAGAATAGCAATGAAACCTGTGTTTCCAAAAGCTTGATTTGCTTCAAGTTGATTTGAAGTTTGAGATGAAGAATCTGATTTGGCTGTGGAGAAAGCCATTGTGAGATCTGTAGGACGTTCATTTTCGATTCGACATGTATTGCTTCGGAACACAGAAGCGAAGAAAGTTCTTCTACTAAAGTTGACTCAATTCTTGTACAAATTATAGTCTTGAATGCATTGTATTCATCCGGCAATCCATTAATATAAGAACAACTAAATCATCTTCGTTGATTGAAGATGCTACTAAGTTGAGTTGACCAGCAATTTCCTTTATCTGTGACAAATAGGTTTCCATGGATAACGAACCTTTCTTGATGTTGTTTAACTTGTTCTTGAGTTGATGAATGTGCGAAAGCGAAAGAGATATGAAACGTTTGCCATGAACACTCCAGATTTCATGACTAAAATTGCAACGAAGAACCAGTATAAACTGAGGTTGAGAGTGTTGCTATTAAACAACTTAAAACATGAGCATCAATTACCTTCCATTTGTCATACTCTGGATTTTTTATTCTGTTGTTGGCTGGATCAACAATATATTCAACTGGATATGTATTAGAATCATCAACGAATCCCAACAAATTCGTTGCTCGAAGTATGTTCTTCATTTGATTTTTCCAAACAATAAAGTTTGTGAAATCAAGTTTTACTGTAACCAGTGAGCTTAGATTTGAGATCGGATGAGATAAATTTGTTGGAAGAGCAAATTGAGAGATACTTTCCATTGTGGAGGTTGATGAACTTTCAGCCAATGCAGTGCTTGTTGGAGCTTAAGATAACTCTGATACCATGTGAAAATTCTTAAATATTGTATTACGATAGAGAGAGAAACTCATTTTCTGTTCTTATTTTACATACAAAGACATTGGGTTCTTTCTATACATTGCTAACCAACTCTTTATCTCTAACTAACTTTCTGACTCACCTAAGCTAAACTAACTTCCTGAACCTAACTTCCTCTAACTTCCTCTTCTGTTTTAATAGCTTCCATAACTTTCTTAACACAGATAAGCTTGCGACTAAACTTAAAATTCTTCAAGATTTTCACGTTCTTCAAAGTTTCCCTCCCTCTTTCTCTGAAAACATATGGAGGACTGAATAATGAATTTCCTTTTTCCCAACAGTGAAAAAAAAATTGTGGATAATTTTGAGTTACAGAAGTTACGATATCGTTCCACATCGATTAAATAAACAATACAATTTAGTGGTTACAATATTGTTTCATCAATCTAGCTTGTACAGATGTTACGAAATTGTTCCACGTGGATTAAATAAACATGACAATTTAGTTGTCAAATACTGTAGATGAGTGAAGCTGCCCAAAAAAGGGGGGCTAGTATTGAGTCAGATGCCTAACCCAACGTGGCAGTATCTTATGATCCTGTCTCATATCGATTAGATAAGGGACTCTTCGTGTGTACATAAGTCACTTGAACATCCACCTTTTATAAGTCGATTTTCAAGGATGACTTTGACAACCGTAAACAATCCAAAACAAGCATAAACCCATCTCTTCACAAAATAAACGGTATCATTAGGGCTATAACAAACCCTATGTAAGATGAATGGGAGACAATAAAAGTAAGAACGAATCAATAACAAGAACATCACGGACAATTTTACGTAGTTCTCACCCAATGAGTACTCCATTCACCGCTACATAACAAGTATGACAGAATCTTCCCATCATAAATTAGTTCGTTCATATTCCACAAATTGAATTTAACAAACCCTAACAAAAAAAAAACCCTAAATAGCGGGAAGATGATTCATAATCCACCATAAGCCACGATCAAAACGCGAGAGAGATAGGTTAACTGACCGGGAGAGAGTGTCTTGGCCGAACATGTTGAGAGGGGGCTTATTACGAGCAAGGGCGGCGTCGATGAGACCCAGCCGGCAGTGCTTGCTGCGAGCATATGAGTCCTTGGCGAGGGCAGGGACTTCATGGCCAGTTTCGACGCACTTGAACCTCCCATTCTCCAGCTCCTTAAAGGTCGGTTCTCCCAGCAGGTTTTGCCCTTCCTTGCTCTTGCTTTCTTCTTCTTCTTCTCCTCTTCCTTTCGTCGCCATCTCTTTAGCCTCCGCCACACCGCTCGATAGAGAAGTCACAGTCACACAGGGCAACTTCTACCAGGACGGCGGTGAGGGTAGGAAAAGAAAAAGAGGAAGGAAAACGCTGTCGTACGGTACGCAACGGCGTCGTCTTATGTGTTCACACGGCATCACTCCTTTTAGGTCTTTCAGCAATAGTTTGGTTTCTCTTTCAAAAAAATAGTTATTGTTTAAAATAAATATTTACCTCTCTTTGAGACCACTAAAAAGTTTGATTTTAAAAAAATAGTTTTTTTTAAATAAGAAAAAATAAATTATTAAGGATAATTTTCTAAGAAAAGCTTTTTATTTTTTTAAGTGATAGTATTTAGAATACTAACATAATTTTTTTGAATAGAATTGACTTTTAATTAAAAAAATTATAATAATTTCACTCCAGAAGAATTGAGTGTTTAG